>KV003952.1:73191-83213 GCA_001598015.1 Dorcoceras hygrometricum | reverse complement strand
GATTCAGCGGCTGGTTTCTTTGAGCTTTTGGGTGAGCATTTCTGGTATTTTGAGCTCGGTTTTTAGTAGCTAGTGCCTGCGTGGAAGTGTAGGAATTGATTTATACTTCTGGTCGTAGGATTAGCGTTTTGGGCAGTTGAATTGAGCTAAGTTTTAGCTATGCTGTAACAGAATTGAGCTTCCAGGAAGTTCCTGCTGCGTGATTTGAGCCAGGAGGAAATCTGTTAGGTAAATTGAGAAGAAAGGTACGAATTGAGCAGCTCTTAGCAGTTTGAGCGTGAACATGACTATGTTTCGATGTTGTGAACTGCTGTTATGTGGCTTACGTGAGTTTACATGCTGGAATTGATTGAGATATGTTTTGCTTCACGTATTACAGATTTTATGCATCTTGATATGATATCGAATGGCATTCATGCATACATCTTGAGCCTGAATTGATAGATTGATTTGATTACCTGATTGGGTGTTGTGACTGGTGGCATTCACGCATACATCTTGAGCCTTTGACAGATTGATTTGATTACCTGATTGGGTGCCACGTTGTGACTGGCCGGCTGTTGAGTCGTGTCCGAAAAGTCCAACGCTATCGTCGGAGTGGTGACTACCGGATTCGAGTGTCTACCACCGAGCTGTGATGGGCTGACGGGCCCCGATGATCACGGACCGATGATTTCCACCGGCTGATTGGCTGTGCGTGGTATAGAGGCTTGGTTTGAGTTGCCAGTTGATAGACTGGTCTAGCTATCCGACTTTTTGATAGCCCTCATGCATTCATAGCATTGATTATAGCTTGTTGTATGTTTTCTGCTTTGATAGCTCTTCGTACTGAGGCTTGACCTCGTATTTTCTTTTCCTGCTTTTGTTGTTTGGGTCTGTGTTACCCATTTGCAGGAGTTTCAGGTAACCAAGCTGGACCGAGTGGAAGTTCAGTTGGTCGATCCCCGCATCCCTGAGTCCCAGTTTACTTATGATATGTATTGAACCGGGGGATGCCCCGTGTTTTATTGTATTTGGGGGATCTGTACTTTTGAATTGATTTATGTGGTTACTTGCTGTATCGAGTCGAGTAAGCTCTATTTTGAATATCGAATATTTTGAATGAATGATTTGAAGTTCAGGCCTTTGAATTTCGAAAAATTTTTTAAGCCCTGATTTTAAGCTTCCGTAACTATGCGCTTATTGTGTGTTAATTGTTGGTAATTAGCACGGGGCCTGACACGAACAATCCAAATACCAGGGAAGACAAACCCAATGCTCGTGTGTTCGCAATGACACAAGAAGAAGCGGAAGACGCCAGCGACGTGGTGGCAGGTACCGTTCTTATCAACAAGATGCCTGCTTATGTGTTGTTTGATTGTGGTGCTACGCATTTGTTCGTATCTAGGATATTTTCTAAGAAGTTAGGGCTAGAACCCGAAATTTTAAGTGAACCCTATAGAGTAGCAACTCCTACCAACGCTACCATTGAGATACATAAGATCCACCGGGACTGTGAGATGTCCATAAACGACCGTTCATTCTCTGAAACCTGATACAACTCAACATGGTCGAGTTCGATGCCATCTTAGGAATGGATTGGCTATCCAAGAACCATGCTCTGGTGGATTGCCGAAGTAAGAGTGTGAAACTCCAACACCCTGACCAAGAAGAGTTGATATATCATGGTAAGAACAAGGAGCGAAAGTCCCTACTTTCTGCGGCCCAAGCATGGACAACCATGAAGTCAGGAGCAGAAGTTTTCTTGGCTATGATCCATGAAGTAAAAGAAGGAGACGAGCTCAAGATAGAAGACATCCCAGTGGTGCAAGAGTTCGCAGATGTGTTTCCAGATGACTTACCTGGAAAGGTTCCTGATAGAGAGATTGAATTAGAAATCAACCTAGTGCCAGGGACAGCCCCAATCTCCAAGGCACCCTACCGGATGGCACCTGCTGACCTCAAGGAGCTCAAGGATCAATTACAAGAACTGCTGGACAAAAAGCAGATCAGACCCAGTGTGTCACCTTGGGGAGCTCCAGTGTTATTCGTCAAGAAGAAGGATGGAACCATGAGCTTGTGTATCGACTATAGAGAGTTGAAAAAGATCACAATCAAGAACAAGTATCCTCTTCCAAGAATTGACGACCTCTTCGATCAACTCAAGGGAGGTACAACCTTCTCCAAGTTGGATTTGAGGTCAGGTTGTCACCAGCTAAAGATCAAGGCTGAAGATGTTCCTAAAACAGCATTTAGAACCAGATATGGCCATTACGAATTCACAGTGATGCCATTTGGTCTAACTAATGCACCGGTGGCCTTCATGGACCTCATGAACCGTGTGTTCAAGCCGTTCCTCGACAAATTTGTGGTGGTGTTCATAGATGATATACTCGTGTATTCATCAAGTGAAGAAGACCACAAGAAACATCTCCGAATTACTCTCCAAACCCTGCGAGAGAAACAACTATACGCCAATTTCAAGAAGTGCGAATTCTGGCTGAAGAGTGTGGCATTCCTAGGCCATATAATTTCCGAAGCAGGCGTATCAGTAGATCCGAAGAAGGTAGAAGCCATCATGAACTGGCCCGCGCCTAAGATGGTGACAGAAGTTAGAAGCTTCTTGGGATTGGTCGGCTATTATCGAAAGTTTGTAGAAGGCTTCTGTTCAATAGCCTTACCACTCACTATACTCACCCAGAAGAACTCTAAGTTCAACTGGAACGAAGAATGTGAGACAAGCTTCGAGACTCTAAAGACAAGGCTTGTGTCCGCCCCTGTTCTGACGCTGCCTGTAGGAGACAAAAGCTTTACCATCTACATCGATGCATCTAAAGAAGGACTAGGGTGTGTACTCATGCAAGATGGCAGAGTAATTGCCTATGCCTCAAGGCAACTGAAGACGCATGAACACAACTACCCAACCCATGATCTAGAGCTAGCTGCGGTAGTTTTTTCTCTAAATATTTGGCGATACTATCTCTACGGGGCAAAGTGCGAATTATTCACCGACCATCAAAGTCTCAAGTACATATTCAATCAGAAGGAATTGAATTTGAGACAAAGGAGATGGCTGGAACTGTTAAAGGACTATGATTTAACGATCAACTACCATCCAGGAAAGGCAAATAAAGGTAGCCGATGCGTTAAGTCGGAAGAACATGAACAAGGTGATACTATCATCGAGTTAAAGGACTATGATTTAACGATCAACTACCATCCAGGAAAGGCAAATAAAGGTAGCCGATGCGTTAAGTCGGAAGAACATGAACAAGGTGATACTATCATCGATCTCAGCTCAACCTTGCCTTAGAGAATTGGTCAAGCTAAAGCAAGATCAAGACCCCAGCTTGATAAGGCTGAAAGAACAGATCAAGGAAAAGGAAGCGCCTGATTTCTGAACAGACCAAGATGGGATCCTTTGGATGAACGGACGACTATGTGTACCCGACGTCGATAACCTCCGTCAGGAAGTGATGTCTGAAGCACATAAGTCCAAATTCTCAATCCATCCGGGAATTACAAAGATGTACAGAGATTTGAAGGAACACTTCTGGTGGAATGTGATGAAAAGAGATGTTGCTGATTTTGTTGCTAGATGCCACGTATGCCAACAAGTCAAGGCTGAACATCAAAGACCTGGAGGATTGTTACAACCACTGGAAATTCCAGAATGGAAGTGGGAAAATATATCCATGGACTTTGTAGTAGGTCTGCCAAAGACAAGGTTAGGCTATGATGGAATATGGGTAATCGTGGATAGATTAACAAAGTCCACGCACTTTCTGCCTGTCCGAATGAACTACGGCTTGGATAAGCTAGCTTCGTTGTACATGGACAACATCATCAGACTGCATGGAGTTCCGACTATCATTATGTCAGATAGGGATCCAAGATTCATATCTCGTTTCTGGAAGAGATTCCAAGAAGCCATGGGAAGTAAGGTTACCCTCAGTACGGCGTATCATCCGCAAACAGATGGCCAAACTGAGAGAACCATCCAGACTAGAAGACATGCTGCGGACTTTCACATTAGACTTCGGTAGTAATTGGAGCTAACATCTACCACTAATAGAGTTCGCATACAACAATAGCTACCACAACAGCATAGGGATGGCACCGTATGAGGCCCTCTATGGATGGAAATGTCGATCGTCGCTGTATCGGGATGAAGTTGGAGAAAAGTCTATCACAGGACCTGAACTCGTCCAAGAGACAGTGAACAAGGTAGTCATTATAAAGAAAAGATTAAAGGCAACCCAGGATCGACAGAAAAGCTGGGCAGACTTAAAGAGAAGACCATTGGCCTTCTAGGTAGGTGAAAAAGTGTATCTCAAGGTTTCTCCAATGAAAGAGATAGTCCGATTCGATAAGGCCAAAAAACTGAATCCCCGGTATGTCGGACCCTTCGAAATCTTGGAAAAAGTAGGAACACTTGCCTATAGACTGGCCTTATCACCCAGTATGTCAAGAATCCACAATGTCTTCCATGTCTCACAACTAAGAAGAATATCGCGGATTCCAGTCACATTCTTGATGAAGGGCCTTTCCTTGCGGAAGGAAATTAAAACCAAGGACTGAGCTATGAAGAAGTCCCAATTCGAATCGTTGACACAAAGGACCAGGTTCTTAGACGAAGAACAATTCCGTATGTCAAAGTCCAATGGTCCAACCACACCGAAAGAGAAGCCACGTGGGAAATGGAAGAGAAGATGCACAGCCAATATCCTTACCTATTCGATGATCAAGGTAATCAAAGTTTCGAGGAAGAAACTTCTTTTAAGGAGGGAGGGATGTGAAAAACCAAAAAAAAAAAAATAAAATAAAAATCGGGTCGGTCAAACAGATTTGTCCCGGTCAAACAGATTTGTTCTGGTCAAACAGATTTGTTCTGGTCAAACAGATACCTCCTGTTCAAACAGATTTCGTCACTGGCTGCCAACAGATTTGTCACTGGCTGCCAACAGATTTTGTCACTAGCTGCCAACAGTTTCATCACTGGCTGCCAACAGATTTCATCACTGGCTGCCAACATATTTCGTCACTGGCTGCCAACAGATTTCGTCACTGGCTGCCAACAGATCTCTCGTCACTGGCTGCCACAGATCTCGCAACAGATCTGCCAACAGATCTCTCAAACAGATTTCCTCCTGGTAAAACAGATTTCTTCCGGTCAGATTGGTAAGGAAAACTCAACTTTTGCTCACAAATTTCAGCAATATCTTCATGTCACTAGCTGCCAACAGTTTCATCACTGGCTGCCAACAGATTTCATCACTGGCTGCCAACATATTTCGTCACTGGCTGCCAACAGATTTCGTCACTGGCTGCCAACAGATCTCTCGTCACTGGCTGCCACAGATCTCGCAACAGATCTGCCAACAGATCTCTCAAACAGATTTCCTCCTGGTAAAACAGATTTCTTCCGGTCAGATTGGTAAGGAAAACTCAACTTTTGCTCACAAATTTCAGCAATATCTTCACGCGTACAGAGAAAATTTCGCAATTGTAACTGCCATATTAGAGGGATTAATGTCCAATTAAGAGACCCAAATCAATGCCTACAACAATTTCTCTCGTAACAGCCATTTTAATGGCCATGAAATCAGGGAATTATGGTCTTAATGGCAGAATTTTTGGCTCCCCTTTCCCTCACCTATAAATACCAGACCTTGATCCTCATAATCCTCACACTTTGTTCGAAATTCCCTCAGTAAGAAAAGATCTCTCCCACTGAAATCCTGCAGCAAATTATACTAGATTTCGTAGTTAAAAATCTGCACAACTCCATCAGATTTCGTACCTCGCACCAAACCAAACTTCAGATTTCTGTAAGTGGGCTTTTGCTAATTATTATATTCGATTGATATTATATATATTATTCTTGTAAAAGTTTCAGTTTTGAACCTACTATTCGAGCACTATTTCAATTCAGATTTCTGCTTCGTTCAAACTCTGTTTTGCACTAATTTTACTGTCGTAATATGGGTCTACTGAATATTACGTACTCTGGGTTACGTGATGTAACCACATGGCCTCGACCCCTTAGAGGAGTAAAAATTAGGGACTGATCAGTAAACCATAGACACGAAGTAATTATCAGTGCTATCTGCCATGCTTCTGTTAAGTTCTGTTAAGCTCTGTTATGCTCTGTTAAGATCTGTTATGCTCTGTTATGCTCTGTTATACTCTATGCTGAGATCTGTTATCTCAGTATATGTATATGAATATTTGTTATGCTCGAATGGTATCCCCCACTTGCTGAGTGTTTCCCCAAACACTCACCCCTTACTTCTCCACCCAGATAAGAATGAAGAGCAGGTAGAAGAAGAAGAACAAGAACAATTCTGGGGCTGGTGAAGATTCAGTTATGTGGATGTAATTATTTATTTTTGCTTCCGCAATTTCTCCGATATTAATGTAATATATTTTTCGCTTCCGCACTCTGTTTTCAGAGTTCGATTTTCAGATGATAAAACGATTATATTTCGATTATTAATAGACTGGTTTGAGCTATGCTATGATGGCTTAATATTTTACAATTTTATAATTGTTTAATATTGACGATGACATGAGTCTCGATCTCGGGGCGTGACAATTACAGCTCGTACCTAACCTCTAAGCCGAGTTACCAGCTTGGAGGGTTCTCAGGGATTACTGTTGTCTCGTGTAAAAAAAATGCGGAAAGAACACGATTCAACAGTGAACAGTTAAATGCGTAATTGTAAACGATAGAGTGGAGAGATTTGTTTCTGGAATTTTGGAGTTCTATTTCCTACGTCTCCCCTTCTTCCTCAATGGGAAGGATATCTACTAGAAGATTTGATTTATACAAATCCTTGCACAAACTCGGTCCGACAGCCAGCAACTGCAAGAACTCCTAGCACTCAACCAAGAACATAGATACGAGATCTGGTTCGAAATAAAATGAACACAGTTCTAAGCAGGTTGTGCAAATCTAGCACTCAACACTCTCTGTTTATGATTACAGTGATGGCTCAAACACTACATAGTGTGTGTACAATGTTTGTATGACAAAAAGAATTGAATAGCTATCTCTGTGCGTGTGTCACTAGCTATGAGCTGGTTCGACATATGAACTTGTTTTCCTCTTGAAAATTTTTAAGTTCGTAAGTCGTCGATTTCGTGATCGATAACCTCTTCACAGCTGCTCTGCTCTTTTATTTATACCCTTTGGATGCAATGGTAATAAATGTTACCTGTAGACACGTCGAATGTATCCAAATTGAAATTCCTGGTGACATAAATGCTTGTACGATGTACGTACATCTCCATTAAATGCATTTCCATTTTTAGCATACTCTGCACCGTCTTCAGTTCACAACAAATCTCTGTATATCTGAAGTTAGCTCAAAGTAGTTCCAATGACTACAAATCTGATGTAGCCAAATTAACCTCAGCCGAGAGCTAATATCACCACGTCAAGGAGCTCGGTCACGTCGGGTGACTGGGGGACTGGTTTGCGTTCTCCTGGGCGTCTGCAACCTTAAACAACTCGTCAGAGGGCACCGGAAGTGTGTCCGGCGAAGCCCCTACGATGCTTAAGTCAGGCGACGAGCGAGAGAAAACAAGAGCAGTATATGAACTGAGTGCAAGAGTGTGCAAGAATGCATGTGTGTGTAGAATGAGGGAGCAAACCTGGTATTTATAGAGGGACTAAGTCGGTGGGGTGAGCGGAGATCTCGGGCATGCGAGATCCTCTTTGTGATCTTCGGGGATCCGGTTGCACAAACAAGGAAATTCGGATCGTCCTAGGATTCTTTAAATAAGGAAAGACGTATCCAGGCGGGATTCTTTAACACGTCGGGTCGGAGACCTCGGGAGACACCCCCGAGCTGAACATGGATCCTCGGGGTGGCTCTCAAGCCCTTCTTGTGTAGTCCCTGGGCACTATCCCGAGCTCAGTGACGAATGTCCTCTGGTAGTTCTTGATCTTGGTGGAGTGGATCGGGTTCGTGGTGCACTGCTCGGTCCTCGGGTCCCGAGGTGGTAACAGGGGGCATCAGGAGTATCCCCCGCCGTGAGTCCTAGACGAAGAATTTGTTGGGGATCCGGATCCACCCCCCGGCTAGGCAGCGGAAGAACAAGAAACAGGTGCCGGGAGGCGATCAATACGAAAAATAGACAATTACAGTAATCGTCATACATAGGGCGTTTTAGCATGTTACCTCGCTGGCACTTGTGCCTGGCTCCAACCGTGATTACAATAATCCGGCTCTTCTCGGTAGATTGCGGTAGTTTACGCCAATCCGGTCCACGACCAGATCCGAGACTCCTTCGTCAGGCTGCACTAGAAGTGCTGACGAGATCATCACGAACGGATTCTCCTCGTCGAACTGGCCGGAAACAATTTTCCGGCGACGATCGGCGGCGGCGGCGGCGCACGGCGGTGGCGGCGGCGGCGGCGTGAGAGAGGGAAGGAGGGAGGCGTGTGTTGATGCTTAGGGTTTTAGGAGTTGAGTTGTGTTGTAATTATGAAGTCCTTAATGTCTAATTAAATAGACTAACAATGGACTTCCGCTGGAGCGGCGGCCGGCCGACGACCGCCGCCACGAAAAAATCGCGGCGGCACAAGGCCGCGCGTGCGGCGCACGGCCGCGCGCATCATCGTGCAGCCAGCGACGCAACGCCGCTCGCCACTCTTGCGCCATTGTGCGGCGACCAGCAGGCCACGTCGTGCGCAACCACCGCGCGGAGGAAGCGTCCATCGTGCGCTGCGATACGCGACAAGCGCGCACCTCTCAACCGCAAGTCGATGGCCATCGCGTGGAGTTGTGCCCAGCGTCGCCTCCATGCTCGGCCAGCCGTGGCGCAATCGCCCGGCCACCATCGCTCGTGTCGCGCGGCCAGCGCGTGACATGAGATCGCCCATCGCGCGGCCAGCGCGCGATGGTGCCGCGCGCGACGTAGCGCGCGCGCGACATGGCGGTCGCCGCCGCGCAAGGCGGCGGCCCGGCGAGTTGCTTCTCTGATCTTCATTTTCCGATCTGAAATTAAATGTTAGATACAATTATGGAAATTCGTATTGATCAGATCCGGGAAAAACACTGGCTCTGATACCACTGTTGTGGATCCGGATCCGCCCCCCGGCGAGGCAGCGAAAGAACAATAGAATGAAAACCGAGAGACGATCAATACGAAAAATCATGAACAAACTACTACATTCATAGGATGTTTAAGCGGATTACCTTGCTGGCACTTGTGCCTGGCTCCAACCGGAATTACAATAATTCGGCTCTTCTCGGTAGATTGCGGTAGTTTACGCTAATCCGGTCCACGACCAGATCCGAGACTCCTTCGTCAGGCTGCACTAGAAGCGCTGACGAGATCAGCACGAACGGATTCTCCTCGTCGAGTTGGCCGGAAACGAATTTCCGGCGACAACGGGCGGCGGCGGCGGCGGCGCACGGCGGGCGGCGGCGGCGGCGCTTGGAGAGGAGAGGAGGGGCGGTTTAGTTGCTTAGGGTTAGGTTATGAGAGTTGAGTGTTGAGTTTTGAGTTGTGTTAATTATGAAGTCTTTTAATACATTTAAATAGAGTGTTGGACTTGGACCGGCCCAACCGGCCCGGGTCCAACAATGAACATTCAGTTCATCTCCACCACCGAGACTTCATCGTAACTCCGATCGCCCATCAGATCGGACCGATCGACTCAGTTTCCAAAACTGAATGTTATGATATGAAAAACAATTTTTCAGATCATCTAACCCTAAATTGCAAAAAGACCGTTTTGCCCCTCAACAGCGGGAAACCCCGGTTTGACCCCTGTTGACTTTTTGGAAGTCGCACTTCCCGAAATCCTCTTATCGTGCTCAACACATTGAGCTGAGTATCCGTGCGGGAATCTCGAATCCAGTAATTGTGTGACCCTCAATGGTTCAGGGATACAGCTAGCCGTGGGCCCACAACCATTGTGGCTCCGGAATCACAATTCCGGACCTGCCCAACGGATCATGGTAAAGCGTCTAGCAACACCGCCCATGATCCCCTAGGTATCACTGATAGTGCCTGCAAGAACCAGT
>KV003952.1:54255-72795 GCA_001598015.1 Dorcoceras hygrometricum | reverse complement strand
TCCACTCGACAAATGGTAACCACTTGGAAAGTCCGAACGAGGTAGTTCGATAGATCACCAGGTCACTATCTATCTGCATGCTCAGAACATCACAATGTTCCCTACCAATGAAACATGATACTTCGCATCGCAGGTACTAGTCTCGAACTCGGGCTGTCTTATCCTCATTTTGACGGCCCAATCGACTAGGAACATGTTCAGAATACACAGCGACTATTAGATGTGTTTCATGATAGCCGTCATACCCACTATCACATCTAACATACGCTTCGAGTGCATTCTAGGTCTTTACTAAACGCAATTGTGAATCATTACACACATAATGAAAGTAAAGAATGCCATATAAGAAAATGCGAATATCATATATAAAGATTGTTTGTACAAGAGTCTATAAAACCCACACGACACAAGTTGGCTAGTTGGGCATCTACTCTAACAGATTTCTAGCTCAAGATCCGTACCTCTAATTCTGATTTACCCAAATCAGATTCCTCAAAGGAACGTAGCAAGTCACGGTCTGCACAAAATCTGCCAAAATACACGGAGCACAGATTTTAGGAAAATGCTATCACAACTCACGGCCATCACACAATTTCTCACGGCTGGAAATTTGATCACTCAAACCAGCAACTAATCTCAACCATACAACTTAACAGGAAGCTTAATTCAAGGCTAGGAACAAGATTCCAAAGCTAAATCGAAAGGCTACCTGCACCCACGAAACGCACGAATGAAAGCAGCAACTTCGTGCTTTTGTTCCAGCCAACGACAGCCTCCAAAATCGGTATGGAATGAAAGAGCTTGTCGAGAGGAGTCCAAAGCTACCACAAACGTGACAAACGGTGGCCGGAATCGACGGAAATTCGCCGTAGAAGCTCACGGTGAACAATAACCCGAGGGTTAGAAGCGAAGAACGAAATTGGGAGAAAATTTGCTAAGTATGGAATCTGTTGCAATAATTGAAGGCCAAAGCTTCCAATAAATACACACGTGAAAGCTGGTTAAAAAGTCCACCGACAAAACCAGACGATGCACTACTAAAATCCCAACCAGCAGTCACAAAACAAACCAACGGCTGGTCGCTGCTTACGGCTGGTCCTCAAACCCAAAAGCTGGTGTCTTACACAAGTAGCAGCTGGTCGCTAACCCAACGTCTGGATTGTCTAACAACCAAAATATGGTACCAGACGTCGCGTTCCAAAACCACGGAGAAATCTGGACATCAAAATGCTAAAAGCAGGAAATAGCGCTAACGCTAAAACGACGTCGCGCAGCACCATGGTGAAGTCTGGAACGTTAAACACAAAAGCTAGAATCTGGTCACTCTAACGCTAACTCACAAAACATATCTCTCCCTCGAGCGTTCACCAAAACGGCGTCGTTGCAACTTATCTAAACGACATTGTTTCATCCTCAACACAAGAACATGCGGGCAGATCTCAAAAATCAGATTCTAGCGCTAACGCAATACCAGATCTCTCCTAAACGACGACGTACTAGCGTCTACGATAAAAACGCGCCGCGCAGACTTCTATATACAAGCGCAACAGATCTCAGCTACTTCGCGACATCCAGATCTCACGAAAATGACGGCGTATTGAACCTCTCGCTACAAAACGCGCCGCAACATCAAACGTCCAGATTTCTCAAATCCGAACAGATTTCTCACGAAACGAACAGATTTCACCAACAATTCAGATTTCTCGCAAAACAAGCTTTCAAACTCGAAAATTCCAAAATTTTCAGAATTGTTCTAAATGTGATTTCTGACCTGAAAATGCAAACGAAACCTCAAAAAAGAATTACGAACACCCAGAATTCCTCAAAAACCGATTAATCCAACAATTAATCTTTTATTACAATTTCAGGTCTCACATGGACGAGACTAAGGACGACCGAGATGAAAATTATTTGAAATTTTTAAGCCCTCATATTTTAAGAGCTAAAATTTATTATTTTAAGCAATAATTTCTGAAAATTATGGATTTTATGTATAATTGTTGAGGGGAACCCGTTTTTCACCTATAATTAATATACTTTTTCTACATTTTAAAAATTAGGAGGCTTTATATTACGAAAATTCAGAGGTTCAAAGTTTAATTTTAGTGTTTTAACTAATATTGTTAATTAGTGGGGGTTAATAAAGTAAAAAAACTCTTTTATTTCCTAATTAATACCTTGGAGGGGTCTTTTGTAACACTACTCATTTTCATGCAACCCTAGTTTCGAAACCCTAGCCTCCTCCTCCCTCACTCTAGCCGTCCCCCTCCCCTTGGCAAGGCTCCATCGATTTTCTCAAAATTTTGGTGAAGATTTAAGGCTTGATTGTCCCATATCTAGTCCTCCGTCCCGGTATCATGTAGCATACGTAAATTCTTCAAAAAGACATGATCTATTCTCTCTTTTTCTCACCATTTAAATCATATTAAACTATTTTTAAATAATTATTGCATGATTTGTATGTGAATTTATTAGATCTAAGTTTATTGTTTACGATTCATCCATGCATCACGATTTTTAACCTGCATTTGAATTGTTTCTTGGGAAGCTTCGGTCATGGGAGGTTCATAGGGCTGTGGTTCATTTCAAGGGTTGTACCAATATTTATTCCACTGAGTTATGGTCACGTGGATCCAAACGGGGAGTGATTTGGTCAAGGAATGAATTGGTTACAAATTTTATGATCAGCACGTGTCCTGGCTTGTCTTCTATGCGCGACAGTAGAGTTGTTGGGGTCGGGTAAGTCGATCTATGTGGTTTGTGTGGTAAAGGTTGATTTCAAGAGATATCGCATTGAAATAGGGTCACGCAGGTCTAAATGGGGAGCAATTTGGTTGAGGAACGAATTAGTTATGAGTTTTATGGCTAGCACGTGTCCTGGTTGCAGTCTGCGCGCGAGCAATGTCTTTACAAGCATCGGGTTGGTCACGTCTTGAATCATCTTTTATACTATTTTGTTCTAGTGACTACTATATTGAGTTAGGGTGATGTGGGTCGAAACAATGAGTGATTCAGTTAAAAATTAGATTTTTTTAATGATTTTTACCTTTTGTCGGTCGAAGTGAGCCTCATCGGTCATTTTTATGAAAATTGAGATTTCGAGTTTTAGGGGCTGCCAAAGTTCGTGCATGACTTTATTTGATGTTTTAAGCATATTTTAAGATGTTTTCCAGCATTTTAAAAATTTATTTGATTTATGGAATTTTTGACAATGACAAATTAACGTCTAGAAAATGATTTTTAGCACGTATGATTTTTATACTGTCATGTGCTGGGATTTTATGAGAAATTATGAGTAGAAAGTTTAGGAAGTTAAGAAGGAAATTTAATTTTGAGTTTAATGGGTCAAGTTGAGTTATGGGTTATGTTACAATTAAAGATCAGGTCTAGGATTTTGGGCTTAGAGTTAGTGAGTCAGTCACTTGAACCAGTCCTTGACCGGAAGAGAAATGTAGAAGCCCGTGAATATATATTTAATTAGATATGTAGTATTTTACATATATGATTATGCATTTGTTTAAAAAAAATTATATTATATGATGGGATTATCCTTTTAAAATTGCATGTTTTACGAAGTACACGCATCATGAAAGTTTTATGAAATGAAGGCATGTAAGAAAAGAAATAATTTTGAGGGATTGAAGTGATTTGTGGCAAAGTGGACGATGAGCGTATCCGGGATGTCGGGCCCGATTAACCTCTGTTAATGTTATAATGATAGACGATGAGCGGATCCGGGATACCGGGCCTGATGAACCTCTTTTAATGTGATAATGGATAATGTTGGGTGAACCGACCGCCACGTATGTTGGTTTCTTATGATTGATCAATCGTTAATGTAATGGTCCACACTTCATGGATACGACTCACACGTGTTTATGTTTTGCTATGTCATGCCTTATTACGTACTGATAAAAGTGACGATGAGCGTATCCGGGATGTCGGGCCGATTAACCTCTGTTAATGTTATAATGATAGACGATGAGCGGATCCGGGATACCGGGCCTGATGAACCTCTTTTAATGTGATAATGGATAATGTTGGGTGAACCGACCGCCACGTATGTTGGTTTCTTATGATTGATCAATCGTTAATGTAATGGTCCACACTTCATGGATACGACTCACACGTGTTTATGTTTTGCTATGTCATGCCTTATTACGTACTGATATATAATTATGTAAAGTTACGACTGATTTATGAACTATGTTTTACGATCGTGCATGCATGCATGTTTTAAAGTTATTTCACGATACGTATGTGCTTGCATTTGGTTTTATTATACGTACTTTGCTATTATCAGATAGATCATGTTGGGTCTTTAGGCTCACTAGGTTTAAATGGTGCAGGTGAGTCTGCTGATGATTTTATTCCTACTGGCGGTGAGGATCTATGAGCGCCCGCTGCGGCTGTTATCCCGTGACCATTCAGATATCGTTATTTTATGTTACGAGACATGTTCAGTTTTCCGCAACTTTTCACTTACTCTGATTTTAAGACAAAATGAATGATTTAATGTTTCGAGATATTTATTTATTTATGTTTTAAGATGATGTGAGGAAAATTTTCACTGGACGAACTATGTTTATTTTAAAGAATGATTATTCCGCAAGTTATTTGAAAAAAAAATTCTAGAGTTCGGTTCGTTTTAGTTGGTATCAGAGCGGTGGTTCTGGTGGGGTATTAGCCTGCTGCGTGGAGCTCAGAAGTCGCACTGCCAGTCTGTAAGTTTAAGATTTTTACGATTCATATTTTTCGCATGATGCATGTTCTATCTCTGCATTAGTTTTACCTTAGGAGTTTAAGATTTAGACGCCTAGTCATGCACTTAGATTTACGTGAAGGGTTTTTCCAGTATGTCTCCCAGAAGTGCTAGAGATCGACAGGATGATGACGCACCTCCTCCTCCCCCACCTCCGCAGCTGACGCCATATGAGAGGGCTAGTGTGGACATGCTAGCCGGGATCACCAGGATGCTTGAGAGGCAGTTGGAGCGATCCGGGAAGTCTCATGAGGAGGTCGTGTCAGAGCGGTTCCGCAAGCAGGGACCCAATTTCTTGGTTGAATCTAAGTAGAACAATTAGACCTTCTAGGACTTGCCTTGAGAACTTAGACGGGTAGGGCTAGCGAACCTAGAAATGTGTTAGGCATCTAAACTGTTTATTGAGATCTAGATTGACTGTAAACGCGTTCCTGTGTGACGTTTATGTTTGAGGCGAGATTCACGTTCTAGGTGTCATTACCCTTGCCTTGCTAGATTCAGGGGCAACTCACTCGTTCATCTCGAGGACGTACATTCAGAGGATGGGTATTATTCCAGAGAGCTTGGGTGTCACTCTTGCAGTGACGATTCCATCGAGAGAGGAGATATCGACGGCCAGTGTTGTCAGGATTTGATGTCATTCTAGGTATGGACTGGTTGATGGAGTATGGAGCAGTGATTGATTTCCATTAGAGGTCAGTGACGATCAGGTCGCCAGGGCAGGAGACTTTCCTCTTTGAAGTGGCAAGGAGACCACGGAAGCCCAGGTTTATATCTTTTCTACAGGCCAGGAAGCTAGTTGAGCTTGGATGTCAGGCGTTCTTAGCCAGTGTTACCACATCAGGAGATTCAGCAGGCCCTTCACTGTCTTAGGTGGAGGTAGTCAAGGACTTTGCAGATGTTTTCCCTGATGATGTCGTGGGAGTTCCACCGGAGAGAGAGGTGGAGTTTTCGATTGAGTTAGCACCAGGTACAGTGCCCATCTCTAAGGCACCGTACCGATTGACTCCTACAGAGATGAAGGAGCAGAAGGAGCAGATTCAGGAGTTGAAGGGCGCACCAGTACTGTTTGTGAAGAAGAAGGATGGCAGTATGAGGTGTGCATCGACTACCGGGATTTGAACCAAGTTAGAGTGAAGAACAAGTACCCACTCTCGAGGATTGAGGATTTGTTTGATCAGTTGCAGGGAGCTTCAGTTTTCTCCAAGATTGATATGAGATCAGGGTACCCTTAGTTGCGAGTCAGAGAGGAGGACGTTTCCAAGACTGCATTTCGGACACGTTACGGCCACTACAAGTTTTTGGTGATGCCGTTTTGACTGAAGAATGCCCCAACGATCTTCATGGACTTGATGAACAGGGCTTTCAGGCAGCACTTAGACCAGTTCATCATCGTTTTCATCGATGACATCTTGGTCTACTTGAGGAGCTTAGCGGAGCATAGACAGCATTTGCAGACCGCACTGCAGACTTTGAGAGAGCACAGAATGTATGCCAAGTTCATAAAGTGCGAGTTTTGGCTTGAGCAGGTGGCGTTTTTGGGACATATCGTTTCTAGAGATGGTATTTCAATCGACCCATCGAAGATGGAGGCAGTTCAGAACTAGGGGATTCTAAGAATGCAGCAGAGATTCGCAGTTTCTTGGGTTTAGTAGGATATTACCGTAAGTTCATCAAGGGCTTCTCTTCGATTTTAGTGCCCTTGACATCCCTGACCAAGAAGAATGCGAAATATGTATGGAGTCCCTAGTGTCAGAGGAGCTTCGATTAGCTGAAGGAGGCTCTCACTTCAGCGCCAATTTTAACGATGCCTGTGGATCATGAGGAGTTTGTGGTGTATATAGATGCTTCCCTGAGAGGTTTAGGTGCAGTTCTGATACAGGGTGGCAAGGTTATCGCATATGCATCGAGACAGCTGAAGAGTTATGAGCAAAATTATCCGACGCATGATCTGGAGCTGGCAGCAGTAGTGGTCGTGCTAAAGATTTGGAGACACTACTTGTACGGTGAGAAGTGTCAGATTTTCACTGACCATAAGAGACTCAAGTACTTCTTCACCCAAAAGGAGCTGAATATGAGCAGTGCAGATGGATGGAGTTGGTTAAGGGCTATGATTGTGACATTAGCTACCATCCGGGTAAAGCTAATGTGGTGCAGATGTATTGAGTCGGAAGAATTCAGTGGTGGCATGCTTATCAGTCGAGCGACCACTACAGGCTGAGATTCAGAGTTTCGGATTGGATTTTTACTCAGGGGACTGTGCACCTAGCCTAGCAGCACTCACAGTTCATCCAACTCTTTGAGATCGGATCAGGGACGGACAGGCCATCGACGAGCAGTTACAACAGTGGAGACAGAGAGATGAGGCCAGAGGCCGGTGGGATCACTCGCTTCAGGGGTCGTATGTGGGTGCCGAATACTGAGCAGTTGAGAGTTGAGATTTTAGCAGAGGCTCATGCATCGACGTATTCCATCCACATAGGAAGTACGAAGATGTACAGAGATTTACAGACTCTTTATTGGTAGCCGGGGATGAAGAAGGACATCGGGCGAGTTTTTATCCGAGTGCTTGACCTGTCAGTGGTTCAAGGCAGAGCATCAGAGACCAGCAGGGTTATTACAACCACTCCCTATCCCTGAGTGGAAATGGGAGAACATTAAGATGGATTTTGTGGTTGAGTTACCCAGGAGTCCCAGAGGTTACACAGCGATATGGGTGATTATGGATCGACTCAGTCCGCACATTTCCTACCGGTGAAGACCACTTTCACCTTGACGCAGTACGCAGAGCTTTACATTAGAGAGATTGTCAGGCTGCATGGCATACCAGTCTATGTGTCAGATCGGGACACCAGGTTTACATTTGTGTTTTGGAGGAGCTTACACGCATCGTTGGGGACTAAGTTGTCATTCAGTACAGCTTTTCATCCACAGACAGATGGCCAATCGAAGAGAGTCATTCAGATTCTGGAGGATTTGCTAAGAGCTTGTGTGATAGATTTCCAAGGTACGTGGGATTCTAGATTGCCTTTGGTAGAGTTCACGTACAATAACAGCTTTCAGGTGTCGATTGGGATGGCTCCCTATGAGGCTCTGTACGGGAAGATGTAGGTCTCCCATGCACTGGGACGAGGTTGGCGAGAGAGTATTGACTGGGCCAGAGCTGGTGCAGCAGACCGCAGATAATGTGACGAGGATATGAGATCGGATGAGGACAGCCCAGAGCCATCAAAAGAGTTATGCCAATCGTGGACGACGAGATCTGGAGTTGGCTGTAGGGGATCACTTATTCATGGATATCTCCCATGAAGGGCGTGATGCGTTTTGGCCGGAGAGTCAAGCTCAGTCCGAGGTTTATTGGGCCATTTGAGATTTTGGAGAGGGTTGGTACGTTGGCGTATCGAGTAGCACTACCACCCAGTCTGTCAGTGCGGCATAACGTGTTTCATATTTCGATGCTGCAGAAGTACATCCCGAATTCGTTGCATGTGTTGGACTTTGAGCCACTTCAGTTAGCACCTGATTTATCTTTCGAGGAGCGACCGATTCAGATCTTGGCTCGAGAGGAGCGCAGGCTTAGAGCAAGGAGTATTCCGATGGTCAATGTCCGGTGGCAGAATCACTCAGAGGATGAGGCTACCTGGGAGACCGAGGTAGATATGCGGACGCGCTACCCAGAGCTTTTCGATACGTAACCTAATTTCGGCGACGAAATTTCTATAAGGGGGGGAGAGTGTAACGCCCAGAAATCCTGATTACGTGAGAATAGGTGCATGACTATGGGGAAAATAATTTTTAGAAAATTATGTATCATTTTATGTGATTTAAATGATAGTTTTTGTAACGCCCCAAAATCCATAGGACTACGTATATGAATCTTTTTTATTTTCATTGGGTCAAAATGACAATTTAATTGTTGGCAAAAGCTGATTTTTATTGATTTTAGAAAATAAGATGCGTCGCGGCTGGTTCCAGCAGATGACTCCAAGAGCGATACATGAGCAGGTTTAAATCGATTGAAAATATCTTTAAGGAGGACAAATTATTTCTTTTGAAAAGGGTTTGGTGTTTTACAAATTTAAAATGAGATGAATGGGAATTTTACTAAAATTTCACAACTTGGTTGAAGTGTGTCATGCTTTGTAAACATAGCACCTTGCCACTAATCCCTTCCATATTTAAACTTGTTTTGAAAGCAAGATCATTATCATTTGCGAAGAAAATCTTTAGTATTCTTAAAAATAAAATACAGAGAAGTTCGTGTGTTGCTCAGGGAGAAGATTCTGTCGGAATTAACCACGGGTGCAAAGCTGGACAAATTATTTCTTTTGAAAAGGGTTTGGTGTTTTACAAATTTAAAATGAGATGAATGGGAATTTTACTAAAATTTCACAACTTGGTTGAAGTGTGTCATGCTTTGTAAACATAGCACCTTGCCACTAATCCCTTCCATATTTAAACTTGTTTTGAAAGCAAGATCATTATCATTTGCGAAGAAAATCTTTAGTATTCTTAAAAATAAAATACAGAGAAGTTCGTGTGTTGCTCAGGGAGAAGATTCTGTCGGAATTAACCACGGGTGCAAAGCTTTGTTAAGGCAAGTAAAAGCTGATCCTTTGCTATACCATTTAAAGCATATATTGATTTTATTCATTTTATGGATCTGCTTGTCTGTATGTTATAGTATGTTGAAGTTCATGTTTAAAATGAATTAAGCATGTACAAGGAAGGAAAGATTGGGTTCAAAATGATGTTTTTATGCTTCCAAGTGTTCTCCAGAAAAAAAATATGGATACTGAGGATTCGAGTTTGATTCAAGTATGTTCATGAATGTTCTTCCTTCAGGTGAATGGTAACATTGGAATTTGACGCTATGTAATCGGATGTTGTTAGTCGAATCAGTATAAAGTCTGGTTTGATAGATAACAGCTGATAGTGTAGCTGTCGTTTTGATGTTGCAACACCAAGTTTAAAGTCAGCTTTTGGTTTCGAGAATTTCTCACGTCAGCTGTTGTCAGCTTTGCATTTGTTCATCAGCTGTTGGTTTTATTGTTCATCAGCTGTTGGTTTGTTCATCAGCTATTGCATTGTATCATTGTATTCAGTCGTTGCACTGTTCTTACGTCTGTTTGTTGTGCAAACAACATCGTTTCATTTATTCGGAGTCATGTCTGATAACAGATATTCTTACGTCTGTTTATTCTTATTATCAGACTTTCTTACGTCATCTTCTTAAAGCAAACGACATCGTTTTACACTTATTCCCGAGTCGTGTTGTTAGCGATTATTGTTGCGACTGGTTCAAACTAACGACGTCGTTTCCTTAAGTTACAACTGGTAGCAGATATTCTTACGTCATCATGTCTGTTTCCTACTTCAACGACATCGTTTCATTTACTACGTCTGTTTCAAGTATTCACAAATATTCTCGCAGCTGTTTTACGATAAACGTGAACAGTGAAGATCTGTTTTGTTTCAAAGTATTGTTTCACTTTGTTACGACTGATTTCATTTCAGCGGTAAGTTCCCAACAGTCGAATTCGATACTCAGTAAAGTTTAAAATGGGAAACGAGAGTTTTAAATGATGGAACCCGATGATGTTTAAAGAGATTTCAAAGAAAGAAAGGATGTTAAAGGAACAAAAGTTATTTTAAGGTTTATGGCATAGATAACAGACGGTCACAAAGAGAAGGGTGAGTAGTCGTCCAGATGTCGGCTGCCCTTTCATATGCGCTATATGCTAAAACTGACATCGGAAGCCATTTTGATCAAAGTGCAACACGGACCTAAGGAGAGCTTCTAAGCCATAAATCTAAAGAAAATGATATTGATGATGATGAGATCTGGACTATTATCCTCTATCTCCAAGTTATGGAAGAAAGAAATGTTTATGAAACGTTTATGTATTGATGATTCCTTTAACTCAAGTTATGTATGTTCACATATCTGCCTACATTAAATGAAATTGTTATCACTCAGGTTTTGCTTGCTGAGCCCCTAGGCTCATTAGCTTTTAAAATGGTGCAGGTTCGACAGCTGAGGAGCAAACGGGAGGTGAAACTTGAATCAACTGCTGGGGTGGTGTGTGTTTGACAATGGCCAGCGTTTTTCGTGTCAAGTCTGATGTTATTTTATCTTTTGTAAAGACTGTATTAAATCAGTTGCAACAGTAGTAGTTCATATAGAATATCAGCTGTTGCACACCGCAATTGCAATATATATAATAGAATTTGTTTTCCGCAAATGTTTTCAGTAGTTGGCGCGCAAGCGAGTGTCTGTCAGCTTTTGGTTGAGTTCGTGTTTCATTCTTTTAAGTTATAAGAAATACATCTTATAACAAATTGTCTTTCAGCCCTTCTTTTATTCGAAAATTTTTATTTCACCCCAAATTTTGTGACCCCGTGGGTTCGGGTTTCACAACATGGTATCAGAGCAACGTTCCTGAGATAAACACACGCACCGTCAGCTGAATCAGAGTTCATCGTCCGTTCCTCTAAGTTGTGAGTTTATTTTCAGAGCATTGTCTTTAATTATTTAGCATGTTCTGATATATATATATGTGGTGGATTACGGGCTATAGAATATAAGATGTCAGGAAGAGGAAGAGGTAGAAGGAATATTCCCCTAGAAGAAACCAATACTGAAAATAATGCTAATATCACACAACTTCTGAGACTGCTGGTAGAACAAAACAGCAGAGGTAATGGGAAATCTTCCAGCAGTCTAGGACCTAGTAATGATGATCCTCAAGAAAAGTTCAGGCGACAAAAGCCAAAGGAGTTCAGTGGTACTACTGATCCACTTATTGCTGAAAGCTGGATCAAATCAATGGAGGTTATCTTTGAGTACCTCCAGATGTATGATTTAGATAGGCCTAGGTGTGCTATCTACATGTTAAGAGAGGACGCCATGATTTGGTAAAAGATTTGATAAATCTCACTTGGGCAGATTTCAAAAAAGTATTCTTTGAGCAATACTTCACAGCTGGTAATAGGTCCGAATTGAAAAGGGAATTTTTGACCCTTAAGCAAGGAAGTTTAACCGTAGAGGAATATGTGCGGAAGTTTTAAAGAGGGTGCTATTTTGTGCCATTAATAGGAAATGACCCAGAGGAGAAGCTGAGTCATTTCGTGGAGGGATTGAAGCCTATGTTCAAAATGAATGTTAGGCTATCTGTGCCAAGGACCTATCGAGAAGCAGTGGATAGAGCCCTGCAAATTGAAAGAGATTGGAAAGATGTCGATGAGGAAAGACAACAGAAAAGACAGGCCTTTCAGCAGAAGGACCAGAGGCCGATCAAGAAGCAAAACAAGAACCAGCAGAGGCCTCAGGAGCAGAAGCCTCTACCGATTCAACCTATTAGCTATGTTCCTGTTGGTAATAATAGACCAGAATGTCCTAAGTGCCACAAGAATCATCCTGGACAATGCAGACTTGGACAAAATGTCTGCTATAAATGTGGAATGCCAGGACATATTTTGAAATATTGTCCAAAATCAAAGCAATTGGTGACCAGCAGAGCCTTTGTAATGACAACTGATCAAGCAAATCCAAACTCGACAATAGTTACGGGTGAGATTATGATTTCTGAATTACCTTCCATTGTTTAATAGATTCAGGAGCCACTCATTCATTTATAGCTGCTGAATTTGCTAAGAAATTGCCCATCAAGCCCGAACAGGTAGCTCTAGGTTTCTGTGTATCAGTACCGTCAAGAGAAGAATTGATATCTCACGATGTATTTAGGAGCTTAGAACTTAGTCTGCAAGGGCATCAGATTTCGGTTGAATTGATTGTTTTGCCGATGCCTGAATTTGATATGATTTTGGGAATGGATTGGTTAACCAAGTATGGGGTAGTAATTGATTTTAAGCTACGAACAGTAGTGGTTAACCCACCAGTAGGAAAATCATTTTGGTTTAAAGCCAAGCATGTTTGTAAGATTCCTCGAATAATATCATCTCTTAATGTAACGCCCAGACATTTCTATAGTCCACAATTAGTAAGTTATGAGATTTAAAGGATTACATTGTTATGTTATTCAACTCTTATTTCAGTTGAGTTTCAAGTATCAGATATTTTTTGGCTTTCTTTGTTTAGAAGCTAAATTTAAGATTCCATGTTTACGCATTTATCAGCCTTCATTATGTTTTGGGTTGATATTTAGATATTAGGAATACAATTTCAGCAGGTGTCTAGTCGATTTCTACAAGCCAATCGAATTCTTTGTTTTAACTAAATTTGTTCGGTTTTCATGTGCATCACTTTATTTTTAAACAGAGTGAGGTTTTAAGATTTCTGTTGCATATTGGTTAAACGTGTTTTCCTTCCTTAGGCATTTTAAATCATATAAATAGGATGATAAGTTGCTTCATGCATCATTATTTTCAAATCAAATTACTTTGAAGCGGTGCTCTCTCTGAAGAAGTCGAACAAAAACCTTTCAAAGTTTTTAAAAGAAGACGAGCGGTGCGTAAGAAATTTGCTGGACTTTCCGCTGTTGTTGTGTTGCAGAATCCAGGCAAGTAAACTCTGTTTCTTGCTCACTCAGTGAAAGCATATATTTAGTTCTGTTTGCATGTTTATATGAGATTTTAAAGGAAGGAAGATGGTTTCGGCTGTTCTTCAAAAGTTCAGAAAAGTTTATGCTCTGTTTTTGTGAAAGTTGTGTTTTACTGTATTTTGATCCAGAAATGTTTTAGAAAATGGTTTGGTGATGTTCATCCAGTAGATTCTTGAGTTTTCTTCAGAAATTCCATCGAAGTAGCTTACAAGTAGCTTATTCGATTATTTCCAGAAATTTCTTCAGATATTTTGAATTCTTCAGACAAGGGAAAACCATCGTTATTCACTTGGTTAAGTCTGAAATCTGGTTCTTATACCACGACTGATATTTTTTTGTTGAACATATTCTAAGTATAGATTTCAGCAGTTGCGTTGATTATGTCTAGCTGTTGTCAGCTTTCGTGGGTGTTCATCAATTGTTAACTACTGACAGCAACCTTCGTTTCCATAGAGTAATATCTGTTGGCAGATACCTACATTAACTTTCAGCAACTATCATCAGTTATCTACTATCACAGTAGCTGTTGACAGTAACTTTATTTCCATAGAATGGTATCTGTCGTCAGTAACCTCGTTTCCCAGAAAGTGATATCTGTTGACAGAAACCGTCCATATTTCAGTAGATAGTTACTGTGAGGCTCTCTGCTCACAATTAGTCTAATCTCATCTTATGGGCGATTAATTACTAATTGATGCAATACGTTAATCTAATTGTATGTGTAGTTTTTTTTTTCAAGAATGCAACGGAAAGCTAAGGAATTTGAAGTATACTGTGAAAGCTGCTAATTTATAAACAGTTTTACGTTTGTACAATAATTTACATGCTAAACGTTCTCGGCCATAACTCCTGACCTATTGTATTACAAAACTAGATACAACAGAGACTAGCCACACTTGTCCAAATGAATCTAAAAGCAGGTACTAGTCCTTGCACTCGTCGCCCAGCTTCGAGGTAGCTAGCTCTCACTACCCTTGCCCAATCAATTCAGCTCTCTTCTACCTGTTGTCATGCACACATACAAATCAAGACAACAGCCGGATAAACTCCGGTGAGAAACAATCTCAGTATAATCAACAAGTATATGCCATAGAATAAATATATGTATATCAACATGTATCAATTCTAAAATGCAATGCAATGAATCTATCTCAATTCTTCGTCTCAGAACTGATTCCATTTCACATCAATGCCATCAAGATTCGTATACGATCGTGACATGGATATCCATCTATCGAAGTTAACTCCTACTTCCAAAATCAGGTCATCTCAGTCCTGGGCATTAGAATCAATTCATATTCTCTTCGTGTTATGCAATATCATGCAAACATAAAAGATCCACTACCTGTGATGGATCGACACATAAAACTCAAGTTCTAAATCAAGAACATTAACTATAGAGTATGTGATTTCATCGGGATAACTCAAGAAATATCATTCTCGAGTACTCTAATCCCTGACTCTAACTATCAAATTATACCTTCGTTGCTTCTCTGTTCTGAGATACTTCAATTCTCACTTCTAAAATCTCGTCACAAGAATTCCCAAAGATATCCACAGAATTCACTTCCTGATATCTGTAGCCAAAATTACTAGGATTCGAATTCAATCTTATTTATAGGAGAATATCTCTGTTGTCTGCAGCATTTCCTATGTGTCCAATTCGAATTCCACGTGTCATGCTGAGTATTTATCTATAAAAATAGGATAAACTCCCACCGCTTCGAAGACCAGATTCCTCAACTAGCGCTTATAACGTATCAACTGTTCTTCTCGATAATAAAACATTATAGAGTAATTCTTGCGACTGATACTAACAATTCTCACGACTGGAAGCAGTAGCTACACTCAGTTGCAATGATATCCAGTCGCAACATAACCAGATTTCACAACCACAACCAGACATCATAATAACCAATCATAACAACCAGTCGCTGTATTTTCAGTATCAAAACGACGCCGTACCAACTAACCCAAACGACATCGCAACATACCAACGGCTGATTCCAGATCTCTACTGAAAGAATCCAACAGCTGGTCACAATAAAGTTGCTCCACGACTGGTCCCGCTAACTAATTCAAACGGTGTCGTATTGCGGTTCCTGTTACATAAGTCAAAACGACGTCGCGTTGTTCCCACGACTGGTTAAACCAGCAGATACAATAAACCATTGACTGGTTTCAAATCCCTCAACTGGTCGCTACTTCACAAGCCAACGACTGGTTCTCAAATCCCAAAAGCTGGACAACCCAATGACGCATCAAAATGCTGCGTTCCAACTAGTTCAAACGACGTCGCATCGCTGACGTCATCAAATCTGGTCGCTAACTCTCTCGCAAAATCAGCTGCAAGCTACAGGAGAGTTGACTTGCGTTGACTTCTGGAAATCGCATTACGTGCATCGACTGGATCTCTTAGCGCTACTACTGGTTTTCGTAAAACGACAACGTATTATACCTGTGTTAGCAACGACTGGTAAAATTCTACCAGCTTCCTATTGACCACGTTTCATCATATGGTCGCGATAACTTACGCAACGCACTAGATTTCACCAAACGGCAACGTTTCACTTCTAACCACTTAAGAAATCAAATTCCTCCCTATATTCATTAATTCAACTCCGAATCTCAACCAGATTTCACCCGGAAGAATTTCAATTCGAAGCATAATATTTCCAGAAGAAATTCAAGAATCCTCAACCAGACTTCATCAAAATCTGGCATCCAGAAATTTGAATTTACTTAATCGCTACATACTAATCTTCAGGCATTACATTTCTCCCCCTCTAAAACATGAGTTCGTCCTCGAACTCATCAGCAGTCTCTATATGAGCATAGGAATAATGAGATAATAGAATCGAAATAAGAACTAACCTCATTGGAAGAGATAGGGAAATCGTTGTTTCATATCTTCCTCAACTTCCCATGTAGCTTCTTCAACTCCATGTCGATTCCATTGAATCTTCACCAATGGAATAGTCTTCGTTCGGAGTTGTTTTTCTTTTCTATCAAGAATCTGTATTGGTTGTTCAAAATAACTCAAAGTTTCATCGAGTTCAGCTTCTTCAGCAGGAATAACATGCGATACATCAGGCAGATATTTTCTTAGCATAGATACATGAAAGACATCATGTATACCAGAAAGAGATGGAGGTAATGCCAGTCGATAAGAAAGATCGCCTATTTTCTCAAGAATTTCATAAGGACCAATGAATCTCGGAGACAATTTTCCTCGTTTACCAAATCTGATTGTACCTCTGAAAGGAGAAATTTTCAAAAATACTCTATCCCCTATTTCAAAACTCAAAGGTCGACGTTTGATATTTTCATATCTAGCCTGTCTCTGTTGCGCTGTTCTCATTTTCTGCTGAATCAACTTCACTTTCTCAGTCATTTCCCTGATCAAATCTGGTCCCAATTCTGGTACCTCCGCTACATCATCCCAATATAATGCTGAACGACATTGATGGTCCCAGAAATAGGATCACTAAGTAAATAGGAGTTCAGAAGGGGGGGGTTGAATGAACTCCTTCGATTTTCGAAAATTCTTTTTAAAAGGTTTTGCAAGCTTTTTGCTTAACTTAAGTCCGAGTTACCAGACTTAAGAATATCTCAGTTATATTCAAACTTCTTTACTGGTCAAATGGGCATGAGGAGATAATAGTTTTCAAGGGCTCGGCAGGCTGCTTTTTTGAAGGTTAGCATGTTTCTGACAGCCCTGACAAGATCGGATGAGGACAGTGGAATCCTGCTGCATAGTAGGCCAGAAGAAACCTGCAAGCATAGCTTTCCGAGCCAAAGCTACCGCGCCGAGATGATTTCCGGAACACCCCTCATGAATCTCTCTCAGTACATGCTTGGCCTCGTCGGGATCGAGACACTTCAACAGCGGTCATGAGAAGGACCTCTTGTACAATTTATCATCCAAAATAACGAAGCACAGTGCCCGAAGCTTGATTTCCTGAGCACGTCGTGGGTCGTCGGCACCACCTTTCGTAGAATATACTCAAAAATATCATGTCTCCAGTCCGAAGTGGGCACTCCCCCTGACTCTGCCCGACCTGATATACTTGTGATAATAAATCTTTCCCCTGTATTTCTCTTCCCGAGGGTGGAACAAGAGAGCTAGCCATCTTTTCGAGTTTGTCTGCTTTTTCATTGTTCTTCCGAGGTACATGCTCCAGAACCACGTCAGAGAAGGCCTCTGTCAGTTTATTTAATGCCTCCGCATACTTTACCATCTTCTCATTCTTGATATCAAACCGCTGCCCTCGATCTCGTGCAACCGGTGCGCATATCGACAGCCAGCGGCCGACCTTCTCTCGCGAAGCGGCGCCATGCGTCGCCCACCAATGGCGCAACGATCGCGCCGGACAAGGCCAGCGTTGCGCGGCCAGCGCGCGCGTCGTGCGCGTTTATGCGTGCGAGAGGGAGGCGCCGCCGCGCACGGCGGCGGCCCGGTGGTCGACATCCCGATTTTCGTTTTCCTATCTGAAATTTAAGATGTTAGATACAATACAGGCAATACATATTGATCTGATCCGGGAAACCTGGCTCTGATACCACTGTTGGGGATCCGGATCCGCCCCCCGGCTAGGCAGCGGAAGAACAAGAAACAGGTGCCGGGAGGCGATCAATACGAAAAACAGACAATTACAGTAATCGTCATACATAGGGCGTTTTAGCATGTTACCTCGCTGGCACTTGTGCCTGGCTCCAACTGTGATTACAATAATCCGGCTCTTCTCGGTAGATTGCGGTAGTTTACGCCAATCCGGTCCATGACCAGATCCGAGACTCCTTCGTCAGGCTGCACTAGAAGCGCTGACGAGATCAGCACGAACGGATTCTCCTCGTCGAACTGGCCGGAAACAATTTTCCGGCGACGATCGGCGGCGGCGGTGGCGGCGGCGGCGGCGGCGGGAGAGAGGGAAGGAGGGAGGCGTGTGTTGATGCTTATGGTTTTAGGAGTTGAGTTGTGTTGTAATTATGAAGTCCTTAATGTCTAATTAAATAGACTAACAATGGACTTGGATCGGCCCATCGGGCCCGGGTCCAAATGACGATATCCATTGCTGTGACTTCATCGTAACTCCGATCGCCGATCAGATCGGACCGATCGACTCAGTTTCCAAAACTGAATGTTATGATATGAAAAACAATTTTTCAGATCATCTAACCCTAAATCGCAAAAAGACCGTTTTGCCCCTCAAC
>KV003952.1:41478-54239 GCA_001598015.1 Dorcoceras hygrometricum | reverse complement strand
AGGTCACTATCTATCTGCATGCTCAGAACATCACAATGTTCCCTACCAATGAAACATGGTACTTTGCATCGCAGATACTGGTCTCGAACTCGGGCGGCCTTATCCTCATTTTGACGGCCCAATTGACTAGGAACATGTTCAGAATACACAACGACTATTAGATGTGTTTCATGATAGCCGTCATACCCACTATCACATCTAACATACGCTTTAGTGCATTCTAGGTCTTTACTCAACGCAATTGTAAATCATTACACACATAATGAAAGTAAATAATGCCATATAAGAAAATGCGAATATCATATATGAAGATTGTTTGTACAAGAGTCTATAAAACCCACACGCCACAAGTTGGCTAGTTGGGCATCTACTCTAACAGAATTGGAGTATAGGAGTATGCCTGACTGAGTTCGAGACCCGAGGTGACATCCCTGGTTCTGAGGAAAACCAAGATCCTTGTGAGGCTGCTCTTCGACCATCGATAAAGGGACACATGGACGGCCAGATCGAGGTCGGGTTGTGCTTTTGGAAGAAAACCATGATCCGTGTGACATTGCTTCCCAGCCGTTGATAACATTCCAACGAACGGCCAAGATCGAGGGTGCCTGACTCCTGAGGTGATGGTTGAAGTTCCCTAGGTAATCTAAACCATTGATGAGCATGAGATCGAGCGGTCAAGATCATCCTCCAGATTCTTATAAATACTCCAACTTCGCACTTCATTTCTCACTTTCACCTTCAACCGCACCGTTACTATGCCAAAATCTTCTCTCGATCCCGAGCACTCGACCTGTTTTCCCGAGCTCCCTCTCATACTCTAGTAAGTTACAACTTTATTTGAATGATGTCTTCTCCTTCCGATAGTCTCGTGAGTAGTACTGCCGCATCAATAGAGAGCAGCATCAATAGAGAGCACATATAATTGCCAAGGGCAAAGACCGAGCAGGGGTGATATTTGCCCCTTCCTTTACTTTGTTGTAGGTTTGTTTCCCGAGATGATCGGGTCTTCCTCGGTTAGGTGGGGTTGCATTCCGAGGAAGTGCCAATGCGGAACTGGGCTTAAGTGCCGAGCTGGTCGGGCTTATGTGTTTGCGTAGAAGAGCTACGCGAGTGGCCAGTGCGGAACTGGGCTTTAGTGCTCAGGTGGGGTTGCCACCCGAGGAGTTTGCTATATGAAACCACGAGTTGAGAGACATAACTTTTATTCCATAAAATAGTTGTTACAAGCAGTAGCCGAGCAAGACGTGATTACAAGTATTAAAGAAACAGAGCCTAAGCATAATACTTCCACAGATGAATAACATTCCACGACCGACGTCCTCTCTTCCCCTGTGCATCCTCCAGATAATAAGCGGCGACTCCAGCTTTCCCGACCACTTTGTATGGCCCTTCATACTTCGGATCTAGCTTTCCTCTATCTCCCTGATATTGTATCCTCCTCCAGACGAGGTCTCCCAGTTCATACTTCTGAGGTCTGACTCTTTTGTTGTAGGCCTCGGCCATTCTTTTCTGATAAGCTGATAAACGGATGGCTGCCTGAGCCCTTTTCTCCTCGAGATGATCCAGTTCGAAGCCCCTTATCTCTTCATTATCCCCTGCATACTCCATGACCCGAAGACTATCCTGGCCGATCTCAGCTGGCAGAAGTGCCTCCGTACCATATACCATGCAATAAGGCGTTTCTCCAGTAGCTGCTCGGGTGGTCGTCCGATAAGCCCAGAGTACACTTGGTAATTCATCTACCCATCTTCCTCGAGCTGATCCCAGTCGTGCCTTGAGGGCTTGCACGATGGTTCGGTTTGTGACCTATACCTGTCCATTGCTCTGAGGATAGGCTACTGAGGTGAAAACCTGCTCGATCTTCAACTCCTGACACCAAGCCCTAACTTTAGCTCCACAAAACTGTCTCCCATTGTCAGAGATAAGCCTCCGAGGTATTCCAAAATGACAGACAACATTCTTCCACAGAAATTTCAACACCTCGGCCTCCGATATTTTTGCTAAGGGTTCGGTCTCCACCCATTTAGAGAAGTAATCCACAGAAACTAGTAAGAATTTCCTCTGCCCTCCAGCTGGTGGAAAAGGTCCCACAATATCCATGCCCCACTGGTCAAATGGGCATGAGGAGATAATAGTTTTCAAGGGCTCGGCAGGCTGCTTTTTTGAAGGTTAGCATGTTTCTGACAGCCCTGACAAGATCGGATGAGGACAGTGGAATCCTGCTGCATAGTAGGCCAGAAGAAACCTGCAAGCATAGCTTTCCGAGCCAAAGCTACCGCGCCGAGATGATTTCCGGAACACCCCTCATGAATCTCTCTCAGTACATGCTTGGCCTCGTCGGGATCGAGACACTTCAACAGCGGTCATGAGAAGGACCTCTTGTACAATTTATCATCCAAAATAACGAAGCACAGTGCCCGAAGCTTGATTTCCTGAGCACGTCGTGGGTCGTCGGCACCACCTTTCGTAGAATATACTCAAAAATATCATGTCTCCAGTCCGAAGTGGGCACTCCCCCTGACTCTGCCCGACCTGATATACTTGTGATAATAAATCTTTCCCCTGTATTTCTCTTCCCGAGGGTGGAACAAGAGAGCTAGCCATCTTTTCGAGTTTGTCTGCTTTTTCATTGTTCTTCCGAGGTACATGCTCCAGAACCACGTCAGAGAAGGCCTCTGTCAGTTTATTTAATGCCTCCGCATACTTTACCATCTTCTCATTCTTGATATCAAACTTTCCGTTACTCTGTTGAATCACCAGCTGAGAATCGGAGTAGAGTACTACCCGAGCTATCCCCATGTTCTTTGCAGCTCGGAGCCTGATGAGTAAGGCCTCATACTCTGCCTCATTATTGGAGGCCTTGAAGTCAAGGGTTATTGTCAGACTTGTTTCTTCCCCCCATGGGACACCATGACTATCCCGACGCCACTTCCCGACGAGCAAGAGGATCCATCCACATAAACCTTCCTTCTCTCCTCTTGCTCGAGGCGAACTGTTTCTGTTAAGAAATCTGCCAACGCTTGTGTCTTGATGGCTGCCCGAGGCTTAAACTGTATATCATACTCACTAAGCTCAGTAACCCATTTAACAAGTCTTCCAGAAGCATCGGGATGAGAGACAATCTGCCCTAGCGTGCTGTTAGTGAGCACTGTGATCGGATGAGATAAAAGTAAGGCCTGAGACGTCGAGCTGTGATGACCAAAGCCAAAGCCATTTTCTCCTGCGTAGTATAATTCAACTCGGTCCCCTTCAGAGCATGACTTACAAAATACACAGGTTGATGCACCTATCCTTCTTCTCGAACTAGCACTGAACTTGCTGCTTGCGGGGTAACCGCCAGATAAACAAATTGGAGAGAGCAGCAATCCTCCCTGTCAACCTCTGTACCTCTTGAATATTCCGAGGTGGACACATTGAAGCCAGGGCTCGTACCTTCTTGGGGTTAGCCTCGATTCCCCGACGAGTCACCATGTAACCCAAGAATTTCCCTGTCCGAGCTCCGAATAGACACTTGCCAGGGTTCAACTTAATCTGATAACTTCGCAGAGTGCAGAAATTTTCCTCCACGTCAGCTATAAAACACGCCTCTTCCCGTGACTTTACCAAGATGTCGTTACATACACCTCGACGTTTCTCCCGATCTGCTCTTTGAACACCTTATCCATCAGTCTCTGATAAGTGGCCCCTGCATTCTTAAGCCCGAAGGGCATAACAACATAGTAGAATGTTCCGTCAACAGTAATGAAACTGACCTTTCGCTGATCCTTCTCGGCTAGTGGTATCTGATGATATCCCTGATAAGCATCCAAAAAGCTAAGCAGCTCGTGACCGAGGTGGAATCGACGAGCTGATCATTTCTGGGGAGCGGATAACAATCCTTGGGGCAAGCCTTGTTTAGATCGCGGAAGTCAACACACATCCTCCATTTTCCTGTTGCTTTAGGTACCAGCACAAAAATAGATAACCAAGTAGGAAAGTGTACCTCTCTGATATGCCCGGCTTGCAACAGGTACTCGACGTGACTCCTGATCACCACATCCTTCTCGGGCCTGAAGTGTCTCCTTTTCTGAATAACTGGTCGGGAGTCCGAGGAGACATTCAACCGATGCTCCATAACCTCGCGCCTGACCCCCTTCAGATCGGACGGGGACCAGGCGAACACATCTCTGTTCCTTTCCAGACACTGGATCAACTGCACTCTCACCTCCTCGGGAAGAGACTTAGCAAATTATACCACCCCCGCGGGAGGAACGAGGACTATTTCTTCTTCCTCGTCCTCAGTAGTCAACTGAAAATCTTCTCCAACCAAGTTTACATCTCTGTCTTCCCGAGCCCTAGGATGGTCTTGGGCTCGGGACTTAGCCGCCTTCTGCTCAACTCTTACTTCCTCGACATAACTTTTTCTCGCCATCTTGCGGTCCCCGAGGACTTCCCCAACTGCATCTCCCACCGGGAACATGATCTTCTGATGTAAGGCTGAGGCAACAACCAAGAATGCTGCCATAGCTGGCCTTCCCAAAATAACGTTGTAGGATGAGGGGCATCCACCACAGTAAACTCCACCACCTTAGTCTTCATGCACTCGCCCGAGTAGAGAAAAATAGGCAACTGAACAACTCCTACCGGCTGTAAACAGTGGCCAGTGAACCCATACAGAGGTGTGTTCACAGGCTCCATGCGATATTCCCCAAGATCCATCTGGTCCACGGCACTCTTGAAGAATACGTTGACCGAACTCCCAGAATCAACGAAGATGCGGGCCACTTCATAATTTGCAATCATAGCCCTGATGACCAAAGCGTCATTGTGTGACTCGACATCCAGAGGCAAGTCCTCGGGGCCGAATTAGATAGTAGGCCTCGAGCGCCTTTTCTCGACCTCCATAGCTTCCATCCGACGACACCGTGTCTTTCTCGCCCTATTGGAGTCCCCATCAGTAGGTCCTCCTGAAATCATGTTAATAAACCCTCGGGGCTAAGGTGTCCTCCGTTATCCCCGGTTAGGTTACTGATCCTGCCCCCGAGGTGTTCTCTCCCGACCAGGAACTTTGTTATTGTATCGCCCGTTGTCCTCCCGACAAGGCCTTTTCTCCAACCGACGCGGCCTATCCTCCGCCAGCGCCGCGCGCACATCGGGATCGCTCTGGATAATACGTTCCAACTCCTGATCTAAAAGTCGGCACTATGCAGTAGTGTGACCATAATCCCCGTGGAAATCACAAAACTTATCTGACTTGGGATTCCTCGGGGCCCCGTCACTACCCCGAGGTCGCTGGACAACCTTCCGCTCATCACAAATCTCCAAAACTCGAACCTTGCTCACTTTCAGAGGTGTTCGAGCGGTAAATTCCCCCAACAACAAAGGGGGTTCTTGTCTGACCGACCTCGGCTGGGGTCTCTCTGCCCGAGCATCCCGACCAGCCCGAGGTGGTAACCTCTGCTCACTCCTCCTCAAGGACTGTATTTCCTACACATTGACATACTTCTCCGCTTTAGTAAGGAGATCATCAAATGTTTTCGGCGGCTTCTTGACCAGTGACTTGAAGAAATCACCCCCTCACAACCCCTGGGTGAAGGCCTCGATCAAGAGGTCGGGCGTAGCGGATGGTACTTCAATAATAGTTCTGTTGAAGCGTTTGATATACTCCCGAAGAGTCTCCTGATCCTTCTGCTTCACAGTAAACAGATTTAACGTAGTAAGCGGTTGTTTCTTGCTACTAGAAAATTGATGAAGAAACGCCTGACTAAAATCCTGAAAACACTTTATGCTCCCGGTTGGCAGAAGATTAAACCACTGCTGTGCAGCTCGGACCAGGGTGGTGAGAAAAATTCTGCATTTGATAGGATCGGAATACCGTGGAGGAGTGCAGCGTTCTCAAAACGGGACAAGTGCTCCTCGGGATCTCCCATCCCATCATACTCTCCTACGTTCGGGTATTTGAAGTGCTGGGGTAACTCGGAATCCAACACCTCAACAGAGAAGGGCACCTCTCGAGCAGGCGAGGGAGGAGGTGCCGAGCTCCTCTCCTTCCTCAGACTCTCCAATTCTTTACGCAATTTCCTGATCTCCTCGGACTGTTGATCAGGTGGTGGTCGCGATTCAGCCCTGTCAGCTAGTACCTGCGCCACAGTGGTCGCTACCAGTTCTGCTATCTGGGCGGCAGTGAGAGTGGGGTTCTCCGACCCCTGAGTCATACTTTCCGTGCGCCTTGTCTCTCCAGTATTACCCTGAGTTCTAGTCCTCTTCGGTGGCATTTTGTATTCTTTCTTCTTTTCGATTCCCACAGACGGTGCCAATTGATGTAGCCAAATTAACCTCAGCCGAGAGCTAATACCACCACGTCGAGGAGCTCGGTCACGTCGGGCGACTGGGGGACTGGTGTGCGTTCTCCTGGGCGTCTGCAACCACAAACAACTCGTCAGAGGGCGTCGGAAGTGTGTCCGGTGAAGCTCCTCCGATGCTTAAGTCAGGCGACGAACGAGAGAGAACGAGAGAAGAGTGTGCAAGAATGCGTGTGTGTGTAGAATGAGGGAGCAAACCTGGTATTTATAGAGGGACTAAGTCGGTAGGGTGGAGCGGAGATCTCGGGCATGCGAGATCCTCTCCGTGATCTTCGGGGATCCTGTTGCACAAACAAGGAAAGTCGGATCGTCCTAGGATTCTTTAAATAAGGAAAGACATATCCAGGCGGGATTCTTTAACACGTCGGGTCGGAGTCCTCGGGAGACACCCCTGAGCTGAACATGGATCCTCGGGGTGGCTCTCGAGCCCTTCTTGTGTAGTCCCCGGGCACTATCCCGAGCTCAGTGACGAATGTCCTCTGGTAGTTCTCGATCTTGGTGGAGTGGATCGGGTTCGTGGCGCACTGCTCGGTCCTCGGGTCCCGAGGTGGTAACAGGGGGCATCAAAATCAATACAGAGAGGTCAAACGTATTACATCAATCTGTACGTTGTCTCAGATATTCTGAAATCCATTTTGCGAAGTTATCTTTACTTAGCTGGGTTTTAATCTGGTTTGTGCATTGAACTTCTTCAATATGGTTCTATGCTTATCTCATCCATTCTGCTCTAAACCAATCTTCTCTTGTCCTTGTTCTGTTCTAACCTGGATAACGTTCTTTGATTACTTATATCTATAACCCGATAGCATCTGTAGAACAACCTAGCTCTGAGCTGGTTTTGTCCAGGCTGGTCTTTCAGCTGGTCTGTTATACCACTTTATGCTCCAAACTATTCTCTCAACCATTCCAAAGCCAAATGTTCTATCCACTTTTCTATACTGATGTGATCTGTTTCTGTTCTGAATAGACACCTGATCTATTCATCTGAACTGATTTATCTTTAACCAGCTTGACTGAAGTACCTTAGCTGGTTTGTCCTTTGTCCAGGGTAACTGAATACACTGAGCTGGTTTGTCCTTAAACAGCTTAGCTCTGCTCTGATCTGGTTTCTATATCCAACGCTGTAAGCCCCGTCCAGATCTTGTACCTCTGAGCTGATTAATCTCTTTTATTTGTCTTCACCAAAACTTATGAAATTAACTCCAACAATTTTCCCCTTTTTGGTGATGACAAACTTGTGAGAAAAAATAGATTATATTAAACTATTAAACACATTATACAAGAGTCATATGTACTACAAGAATCATTTTTACAGCAAAAACAAGACAAACTAAACCTGCCCTAGGTCACATCAACCTTCTATTTTTACTGCTCGTCCCATCCCCCTTTTTGGCATCACGAAGCTCCTTCAGACAATCAACCATTTTAGCAACCTATGATTTCAATAACTCAATTTCATCCACAAGTGCTGTTGGCTATCGGAAAAGTGACGAACCAGACTAATCTCCATCCCGTCTATCTTGTTTTCGAGCTGGCGCTTGAATTGCAAAGTGGTGTGCTTTGCTACGTATGTATCATCCTTTATCCGTTCTGTGAGACCTGGAAATTGTATTAAGGATTAATTATTGAATTAATCGGGTTTTAGTGTTTTCTGGTGATTCATATTTCATTTTGAATGTTTGGGTTGCATTTTCGGGTAGGAAATCATATTTGGAGCAACTCTGGAAATTTGAGATTTTCGAAATTTTGGTGAAATCTGGTAGCAGATTTGATGACGTAAGCATCGCGTGTTAATGTTGTGGGGATGATGTAAGCGTTGCTGGTTTAGCACTTGCGTGAAGTCTGCTTGTGTGAGGAGAGATCTGTCCCGCGTGTTTTATGGTTAGTGCAACGCGACGCCGTTTAGTTTAAGTAGTGCGACGCCGTTTTGAGATAGTGTGAGAGATCTGAATGGCCCGTGGTTTGGTGAGGTCTGTTTGTGAGATCTGTTTTGAGCTAAGGTGCGAGATCTAGCTCTAGCGTGTTTTTGTTAAGGCTTGAAACGCTGTCGTTTGGATAAGTAAGCACGGCGTCGTTTTGATTAGCGCTTGAGGGAGAGATCTGGTATAGTGTTTTGCGTGAGATCTGTTTTGCGTGAGATCTGTTCGCGTGAGATCTGTTTGCGTGAGATCTGTTTTGTGAGTATATCGTGTGACCAGATTTCAGCGCTTGTTTTGGTGACCAGCTTCCAGCGTTCTTAGCTCCAGATTTCATCGTGTTTTTGGAAGCAAGCGTAGTAGTTGGTTTTCCAGATTTCACCGTGGCCTTTGAGCATTTTAGCGCGCTTTGCTTGTGAAATCTGTTTCTGTCGGTGGGCTTTTTATCCAGATTTCATGCGTGTATAAATTGGAGCGTTGAGAAACCAGATCCCTCGCGCCTATTTATTAGAAGCGTTGGCTTCGTTGAAATTCACCAGATCCCATACTTAGCAAATATTTCTTATCTTCGTTCTCTGTTTTCCAAACCCTCGACTACTATTCACCGTGAGCTTCTCCGGTAGATTCCCGTCGATTCCGGCCACCATTTTTCACGTTCGAGGTAGCGTTGGACTCCTCTTGGAAAGATCTTTAATCTCGTACCCATTTTGGAATCTATAGTTGGCTGGATTGTAAGCTCGAAGCTTCTGTTTTCTTTCATGCGTTCCGTAGTTGCAGGTAGCTTTTCGATTTAGCTTTGAAATCTTGTTCCCAGCCTTGGATTAAGCTTCCTGTTGAGTTGTTTGGGTAGGGTTGAAGGCTAGTTTTGCATATGAATTTCCAGCCGTGAGTTTTTATGTTTAGTCCGTGAGAATTAGTGAGAAGGCCGTGAGATTTATAGGCTTTTCCTGAAATATGTGCATCGTATGTTTGGCAGATTTTGTGCAGACCGTGTCTTGCTTCCACCTTCTAGGAATCTGAATTGTTGGTAATTGTTGCTCGTAAGGTACGGTTTCGAGCTTGTTACAACGTGAGGTTGGCATGAGTAAATGCAGTGATGGCTGTTTGTTGTTTACGTGTATGGCTGCCAGTGTTTACTGCTTATTGTTATATGCATACACGCATTCGCATCACTCGCATTTCATATCTCAGTTACATCGTACGTTGTACTTCGGATACCGCACTCTCATCTCCCTGCTGGGATGTGTTAGCCCCTATGCGTCGAGTGGCTAACTACCACAGTTCATAGGTTGGGCAACAGTAGGTGGAGTGATTGATGCACCTGGTATTGGTGAGCGAGTACGGGGTGAGTGGGTAACTCCCACATGTCCTACACTCACAGTGGCCACCTATCCGTTGCAGATTTGATTGAGCTATGCCTTGAGTTCTTTGGCTCCCTTGTTGGTCGTAGCCTCCTGTTGTTATCCGGTGTCTCATGCATAGCATCTGCATTTTATTTATGCTGTATATTTGCTGTTTATTTGCTCTCCGTACTGGGGTTTGACCCCATGTCCCTCTGGGGCTTGGTTTGTTTGTTACCTGTTGTTTTGTCCAGGTCATACAGCTGGTAGAGGAGGTAACCCAGCTGGCGGTGCCCCAGGAGGTGGTTGAGTATCCCAGTAGCGTATAGCATATATGTATGTATCAGTCTAGTAGCCGGGGAGATGCCCTGTGCTTTGTTGTTGTATTCTGATGTGGAGTCTGATACTTTTATTTGTATTGATGTTATACTTGATTTTGTTGGTTGTAAACTGGGAACTTATTTTGAGTATTTTTCTATTTTAAATTATATGTTTTAAACCGTCGGGCCTAAAAGCGAAAATTTTACCCACTTTTTTTAATCTTCCGCATGTGTTTGGGTTTTTACTCTGTTGTGAGCATGAGGCCTGAAATTTTTGGTATCAGAGTTTAAGCTGGGATAAGCTCAATTTCTTTGATCACACTTGAGTCTAGGCACAGTGTTGTGTGTTGCATGTGCTTGACTTATGTGACTACGTGCTGCATACTTTGTGTTATATGATTTCTATGTTATATCTGTTCTGTTTTTCCTTATCCTGTTGAGTGTATTTTAGATGCCGCCTAGACGTCGTGGTAGAGGTAGGGGGCAGTTCCAGGAGTCAGGAGGTCAGAACGAGGATCAGTATAGTGCTCCTAGTCATACTCATGAGAGTAGTGAAGAAGGGGAAGCTGAGGCTCCGCCGACTCCGGTGGAGAGGATGGATGTTGTTATAGCTCAGTTTCAGAGGATGAACCCTCCTGTCTTTAATGGCGACGAGTCGAGTGAGGATGCTGATTCATGGCTCCATAACGTCATTCATCTTTTTGATCGGGCTCAGTATGACGATGGACTCCGGTTGAGGTTAGTGACCTTGTTGTTGAGGAAAGCCGCAGAGCGTTGGTGGTGAGGTGCGTCTAGTACCTTAGTGGAGACTGGAGTTGGTATCACTTGGGACAATTTCTGTGAGACCTTCAGGCAGGAGTATATCCCCGATTCGTATGTGGCTGCCCGTGAGCGGGAGTTTGAGTTTTTGGAGCAGGGCTCGATGACTGTGCGCGAGTATGCTCGCAAGTTTTCTGAGTTGTTGGCTTATGTTCCGCACGTTGCTGGCCGGGAGAGGGCCAAGAGTACCAGATTCGTGGAGGGCTTGAATGAAGAGTTGTACCAGAGTGTCTTGACGAGAAAGCCCAAGTCGTATGCTGAGGCCGTTGATAGTGCTATCAACATTGAGGAGGGCATGAGGAGCCGTCGTACGCGCAGAGAGCAGGTAGCGCAGGCTATGCAGGGTGGTAGACCTGTTGGTCAGGGATCTCAATCGTCTCAGAGTTCTCAGTCCGCTCATTATCCCCAGCAGCAGCAGCAGGTGGCTCAACAGTCCGGCTGCCAGAGGTTTCGACCCCGCGGTCAGCAATTCAAGAAAAAGTCTGGTTCAGGGTCTTCCGTTTCAGGCAGTTCGAGTAGCAGTGGATCTCGGACTGAGTTTTGTGGCTTTTGCGGTGGAAAGCATCCTTCCACGCAGTGCGTAGGTGTGCAGGGCTCCTGCAACCTTTGTGGTCAGTACGGGCATTTTGCGAGAGTGTGTCCGTCAGCTGGATCACAGCAGACCGCGGCCCAGCCTCAGGGTCGTGGAGGTCAGTCTAGGGGCCGTTCTCAACAGTTTCAACAGTTTCAGCAGCCTCGTTTGGGTGAGACTCCATTTAGACCGTTTCAGCAGCCTGGCCCTTCGCGCTTTGGCCAGTCGTCTCAGCCTTTCTTCCCAGGACCCCAGCATGCTCAGGTTAACGCCATCACGAGGGAGCAGGCCGAGGAGACACCGAGCCGGGTGATTGGAGGTACATGTCTTGTCTTTGACTTTCCTGCTCGTGTGTTGTTTGACACCGGTGCATCGCATTCGTTTATTTCTGATTCGTTTGTTGTTGAGCAAGGTCTATGTACCATCCCTTTGCGCGATGCTGTTTCTGTTTCTACCCCTGGTGGTATGAGCCTGTTCTCCCAGGAGGTTTTGTTGGATGGTGTGTTGCGGTTTGGTGAGCATGTCCTGTTAGCGAACTTGATCGTTTGATGCTTTGGGATTTCGATTGCATAGTTGGGATGGATGTGTTGTCCCACTATAGGGCCTCCGTGGATTGCTTCCATGGGATTGTGCGCTTTAGGCATTTGTCTGGCGAGAAGTGGGACTTCTACGGCCAGGATTCGAGATCGAAGATTCCGTTGGTTTCCGCGATGGAGATGTTTAGCTTGTTGTCTTTGGGAAATGCTGGCTTTATGATTTACGCTTTGGATGCGTCTTCTTCTTTAGGTGTTCAGCTTAGTGACGTTCTCGTGGTGCGACACTTCCCCGACGTGTTTCCGGAGGAGATTCCGGTTTTCCTCCGAGGCGGGAGATTGACTTCAGCATAGAGCTGGTGCCTGGCACAGCTCCGATTTCACGTGCTCCTTATCGTCTGGCGTCTGTGGAGTTGAGAGAACTCAAGGAGCAGTTAGATGATTTGCTGGAGAAAGGTTTTATTCGCCCTAGTATGTCAACGTGGGGAGCGCCCATCTTGTTTGTGAAGAAGAAGGATGGCTCAATGCGGATGTGTATTGATTTTTGCCAGTTGAATAAAGCCACTGTCAAGAACAAGTACCCGTTGCCGAGAATCGATGATCTGTTTGATCAGTTGCAAGGTTCTGCGGTGTATTCAAAGATTGATCTTCGTTCCGAGTACCATCAGCTCAGAGTGAGGGAACAAGATGTCGCGAAGACTGCGTTTCGTACGAGGTACGGACATTTTGAGTTTTTGGTAATGCCGTTTGGGTTGACCAACGTGCCTGCAGTCTTTACGGATCTGATGAATCGGGTTTTTAGAGAGTTCATAGACCAGTTTGTGATTGTTTTTATTGACGACATCTTGGTTTACTCGAAGACTCCGAGGGGAGCACGAAGGAGCTACGTTAGGAAAGTGGTTCTTCAGGTAGGTTGAGAGA
>KV003952.1:27589-40184 GCA_001598015.1 Dorcoceras hygrometricum | reverse complement strand
GGCAGAAAAGAGAAACAGTTGAGGAATAAGACCATTCCTTTGGTAATGGTGCAGTGGAGCAAACACGGAAGGGAAGAAGCTACTTGGGAACTGGAAGAAAAGATGCAGCGAGAGTGGCCGCATCTGTTTGAGTAGCTGTTGAGCTAAATTTCCAGTAGACTGTAGCTTTTGTTTGTATTTCTTCCCTAGATGTTGTAAATTGTTTTCTCAGTTATCTTGAACTCTTGGCCTGTGTTGGGCGAGTTCCTGTTTTGTATCTTGTTGTTGTGTTTTGGTATTTGAATTGTTGTTGATTTCGAGGACGAAATCCTTTTTTTAGTGGGGGAGAAATGTGAGACCTGGAAATTGTATTAAGGATTAATTGTTAAATTAATCGGGTTTTAGTATTTTCTGGTGATTCATATTTCATTTTGAATGTTTGGGTTGCATTTTCGGGTCGGAAATCATATTTGGAGCAATTCTAGAAATTTGAGATTTTCGAAATTTTGGTGAAATCTGGTAGCAGATTTGATGACGTAAGCATCGCATGTTAATGTTGTGGGGATGATGTAAGCGTTGCTGGTTTAGCGCTTGCGTGAAGTCTGCTTGTGTGAGGAGAGATCTGTCCCGCGTGTTTTATGGTTAGTGCAACGCGACGCCGTTTAGTTTAAGTAGTGCGACGCCGTTTTGAGCTAGTGTGAGAGATCTTAATGGCCCGTGGTTTGGTGAGGTCTGTTTGTGAGATCTGTTTTGCGCTAAGGTGTGAGATCTGGCTCTAGCGTGTTTTTGTTAAGGCTTGAAACGCTGTCGTTTGGATAAGTAAGCACGGCGTCGTTTTGATTAGCGCTTGAGGGAGAGATCTGGTATAGTGTTTTGCGTGAGATCTGTTTTGCGTGAGATCTGTTCGCGTGAGATCTGTTTGCATGAGATCTTTTTTGTGAGTATAGCGTGTGACCAGATTTCAGCGCTTGTTTTGGCGACCAGCTTCCAGCGTTCTTAGCTCCAGATTTCATCGTGTTTTTGGAAGCAAGCGTAGTAGTTGGTTTTCCAGATTTCACCGTGGCCTTTGAGCATTTTAGCGCGCTTTGCTTGTGAAATATGTTTTTGTCGGTGGGCTTTTTATCCAGATTTCATGCGTGTATAAATTGGAGCGTTGGCCTTCAATTATTGAGAAACCAGATCCCTCGCGCCTATTTATTAGAAGCGTTGGCTTCGTTGAAATTCACCAGATCCCATACTTAGCAAATATTTCTTATCTTCGTTCTCTGTTTTCCAAACCCTCGACTACTATTCACCGTGAGCTTCTCCGGTAGATTCCCGTCGATTCCGGCCACCATTTTTCACGTTCGAGGTAGCGTTGGACTCTTCTTGGAAAGCTCTTTCATGTCGTACCCATTTTGGAAGCTATAGTTGGCTGGATTGTAAGCTCTAAGCTGCTATTTTCTTTCGTGCGTTCCGTAGTTGCAGGTAGCTTTTCGATTTAACTTTGAAATCTTGTTCCCAGCCTTGGATTAAGCTTCCTGTTGAGTTGTTTGGGTAGGGTTGAAGGCTAGTTGTGCATATGAATTTCCAGCCGTGAGTTTTTATGTTTAGGCCGTGAGAATTAGTGAGAAGGTCATGAGATTTATAGGCTTTTCCTGAAATCTGTGCATCGTATGTTTGGCAGATTTTGTGCAGACCGTGTCTTGCTTCCACCTTCGAGGAATCTGAATTGTTGGTAATTGTTGCTCGTAAGGTACGGATTCAAGCTTGTTACAGCGTGAGGTTGGCATGAGTAAATGCAGTGATGGCTGTTTGTTGTTTACGTGTATGGCTGCCAGTATTTACTGCTTGTTGTTATATGCATATACGCATTCGCATCACTCGCCTTTCATATCTCAGTTACATCGTACGTTGTACTTCGGCAGTTGTGCCTTATTGTATTTGCTGTTGTTTCTTACCAGGTTGCGAGGGCGAGCGGCAATACCGCACTCTCATCTCCTTGCTGGGATGTGTTAGCCCCTATGCGCCGAGTGGCTAACTACCACAGTTCATAGGTTGGGCAACAGTAGGTGGAGTGAATGATGCACCTGGTATTGGTGAGCGAGTAGGGGTGAGTGGGTAACTCCCACACGTCCTACACTCACAGTGGCCACCTATCCGTTGCAGATTTGATTGAGCTATGCCTTGAGTTCTTTGGCTCCCTTGTTGGTCGTAGCCTCCTGTTGTTATCCGGTGTCTCATGCATAGCATCTGCATTTTATTTATGCTGTATCTTTGTTGTTTATTTGCTCTCCGTACTGGGGTTTTGACCCCATGTCCCTCTGGGGCTTGGTTTGTTTGTTGCCTGTTGTGTTGTCCAGGTCATACAGCTGGTAGAGGAGGTAACCCAGCTGGCGGTGCCCCAGGAGGTGGTTGAGTATCCCAGTAGCGTATAGCATATATGTATGTATCAGTCTAGTAGCCGGGGAGATGCCCTGTGCTTTGTTGTTGTATTCTGATGTGGAGTCTGATACTTTTATTTGTATTGATGCTATACTTGCTTTTGTTGGTTGTAAACTGGGAACTTATTTTGAGTATTGTTCTATTTTAAATTATATGTTTTAAACCGTCGGGCCTAAAAGCGAAAATTTTACCCACTTTTTGTTAAGCTTCCGCATGTGTTTGGGTTTTTACTCTGTTGTGAGCACGAGGCCTGACACGTTCGACCTGTAAGCCTAGGGAAGATACAGTATCCTTCAGAGACACGAGCTCCTTGGCAGTATCAGCTTGGGGTTGGGAAAAAATGATTCACTGCGGACCAGGTTGGGTAAAGTCTTCTGCTTTATTTTCACTGTTATTCTCCTCACGTTGAGCAGCATATACAACCATCTGTAAACCAGAGGGCCTGGACCCCGACGGTCCTCATTATTTTCAGTTGAAGCGGAAAACTGTACAGAAGAATGTGAATCACTTGGACTTGAATGGGATGAATCAGTTTGAGATCGTCGCTCATCCTCGTGCTCTGTTTTCGGATCTGGTTCGCTATGAGCCTAGTGCTCACCCTGAGCCTGACGCTCCTCCGCTTGAGCCTGTTGCTCGTTCCCTTGAGCTTAATGCTCTTGAGAATTCATGGCATCAGTCTCTTCCACATCCTCAACTATCCTAACAATCTCTTCTACCTGCCCTTCCTGCTAAGCTGGTTGCTTCACTGCCGTTTGTGCCTGTTTTGCTTGAGTTGAAAACTTAATAGCCAGAATATTTGGCTTCCCCTTCTGAGTTGGAGTGGCTCTTGTTATCAACAGCTTACATGCCTCAGTCCAGGTAAATTGTGGAAGATCCACATTTGCAGCATCTCCTGTGATTGAGGCTTCTGGAGCCAAAAAAGGTAGACCAGTTAGACTTTGCAGAGCCCTGTGCTTCTTGACGATTTCCCTGAGTTCGCGGCTTAGAAAACGGATACACATGTAATCGTAGTTAACAGAAGGCTCAGCTGTATTAAAGTTATTGCGATGTTCATCTACCCTCTTCTGTACCTCCATCTCGTAAAGCTTATATAGCACCAGCATCCTCCACTCAAACAGTTCAGATACTGCTATGAGACCCGAAAGATTAGTGGGGCAATTAATTTAATTAATCGGGTTTAGCATAGACCGGATCTGGCGTGAGCTGATCTGGGACGGGCCAGCTCTGAGTTGGTATGCTTAGTAAACGTAAGATGGTCTGGAGCAGATTAGAGCTAGATGATTCGAATGAGAGCGAGCTGGTCAATGCGTGGAACATCTCTGGGTTAGTTTTCGTAGAATGGTCCAAGCTGGATGGTTGGATTGCATATATATTGTTGTTGTAAGCTACTCTAGGTACGCTAAGCTGGATATTCGAATAGGGTGCCGAAGCGACGTCGTTTGGAGAAACCAGCTTAGAGGGACACAATCTGATAGTACTGTGCAGAGCGGCCCGGTTCGATGGTTTAGTGTAAACCGGTACGGGTCATGGGTATCAGCTTAGGCGAGAGCAGATAGTGTGGGAGCTGGTCTTCTTGCGCGTGATCTGGTTGTCCTGAGCTGAGGTGCGGTGCGGTGCGACGTCGTTTATGTGACATCAGCTTAGACTCTAGATGGATGGTACGCGTGAGCTAGCCAACGCTTAATCTATTTTGTGGCTATGAGCGGTCGCGTGCGTGTGATCTATTCTGGTAGTGTGAACTGGATGACGTGTACCAGATTGGAGCCCTGAGCTGTAGATGGCCACTGTTCACCAGATCGTGGGGACTTATTTATGGAAGACGTTGACCGTGCGATCTCCATTCTTCTTCAACACTTAGAAAATATCTCTCGCCGTAAACTTACTCTCCACTGTAGCGAAACCCTTACTGTTCATCGAACCTATCTCCTCCGTTTCCCGATGATAGACGCGTAGCTTGGAGTAAGATTGGTAGCGTTGAGTTCCTCTTTCCAAGACGCCTCTTTCCATACCTTTTTCGAAGGCTTTGGTGGGCTAGAAAAGGGGACGCAAAGATCCTACAGTGTGCTCTTGGATCGTATTCTGGCCGATTTGGTTTCCGTTCAGATTGTGCTTTCGAGTTTCAGATCTGAGTTGTTTGGTACTCTGGTTGTGGTAATTGTATCACAGAAGCTAAGGTACGAATGTGAGCTTATATTTACAGCTTTGAGATAGGCTTCTGTATAAATGAGCATGTGTTTTTATGTTGAGCAGTGTGTATGCTGTTGGTTCTATGCTATTGCTTGCATCTTTCTGTTGTGTATTATCTTGCAAGCTGTTCTTATGCATACACGCCTGTCATGTTGTTATGCTCTATTCCTTGCGATCCTATGCTAGCAGCCTACTGTGAGAACCTATGTTTTGTTGTCTTTCGCTGTTGAGCTAATCCGTGTTGATATGATGCGTGTGTTTGACCGACTGGGTAGCTCCTATTCTCTCACATGTACTATGGCATTTTTGTTCTATCTTGTGCTGGTACTACGTGTGATTGAGTGATTGGATAGCTCCCATTCTCTCACATGAGTTGCGGCCATCTTTGTTCTATATTGTGTCTGGTACCATGTGTGATCGAGCTGCTGGGTAATTCCCAATCTCTCATACATCAGGTAACCACTCCTATTTCTGATGTTCAGCTGTGTACAGTTCCCTTGGATCCTTTGAGCTCCTGTTCTCACGCATCGCATATTATTATACTTGTTCTATCCACTTGCTGTTTTATGTTGCTCTCCGTACTGGAGTTTGACCCCGTCCCTTTGGGGCTGTTTGGTTTGTTATGTGCCATTCAGGTTTTCCAGGTTATTCAGCTGGTCGTGGTGATGAGTCAGCTGGTGATGCCCTTAGAGGTTGATTAGAGTGTCCCAGATATATATATATGTATTATTGTTGTTTCCAGGGAATGCCCTGTGCTATCGTTGTAAACAGATTTGGTTTCTGTTGGCTTTGTATGCTGATACTTATTGTATTTGTAGCTGTTGTGTGTGTGAAAACTTTGGTTGTTGTAAAACCGATATTTTGAGTATAAGTGTATTTTGATATTATGTTTTCTAAGTCAGGCCAAAGCGAAAAAATTTAGCCACTTTTAATGCTTCCGTATTTGAATTGCGTGTTTTAATCTCTGTTGTGTACACCGGGCCTGACATTTTTGGTATCAAAGTTTAAACTGGGATAAGCTCAAATTATTTTGATCACACTTGAGTCTAGGCATTGTGTTGCTTGTTGCGTGTGCTTGAATATGTGTTATGTCTGCTGTGTGATCTTATTGTCTTAGTGTTTGCATAGATGCCGCCTAGACATAGGGTTAGAGCTACAAGGCAGATCCCGATAGAATCTGAGGCTCAGAACGATGAGGGCGAGCGTAGTATTCCCGTACGTAGGCACGGGAGATAGGTTGATGACGAGGTGGATATGTTGGCGACCCGTATAGACGAAATGGAACTGATTCTGGCGAGGTTTCAACGGATGAATCCTCAAACGTTCAATGGTGACGAGTCTAGTTCCGATGCCGAGTCCTGGTTGCAACACATTACATGACTGTTTTATCGAGTACGGTATGATGATGAACGTAAGCTAAGTTTAGCTACTTTCCAACTAAGGAAGAATGCAGAACGGTGGTGGAGAGGTGCATCCCAAGCTCTTGACGAGACTGGTGTGGGGATATCATGGAACAGTTTTTGTACTGCCTTCCGTCAGGAGTACGTTCCGGAATCTTACGTTAATGCCCGGGAGCGCGAGTTCGATAACTTGGATCAGGGAACCATGTCTGTAACGCCCCAAAATCCATAGGACCACATGTTCGAATCATATTTATTTCAAAGGTCAAAATGACAATTTAAATGTTAGCATAAGCTATTTTATGAAAGTTGATTTTTACTGGTTTCAGAAGTAAGGTACAATGCAGCAAGTTCCAGCAGATGTCACTCCAAGCGCAACACACGAGCAGATTTTTGAAATCTGTTGAAAATGATTTTTAGGAGAACGAAATGATTTCTTTTTAAAAGGGTTTGGTAGATTTGCAAATTAAAATATTGAGAGGGAAATTTTACTCAAATTCATAACTTTAGGTAAGGTGTGTCATGCTTGATGAATACACCTCATTTGCCACTAATCCCTCCCGTACAAATATCTGTTTTCGAAGGAAAGATTCATTTCATTTACAGAAAGAAAATTCCTTTGTGCTCTCTCAAAAATTTCCAAAGAAGCTCGTTGTGTTTGCTTGAGGAGGAGGGACTCTGCAGGAACCTACTGCTGTTGTACAAGCTTAGTTCGAAGGCAAGTAAAAGCTGATCCTTTTCTACACCATTTGAAGCATATATTGATTTTCTCATTTTATGGATCCGCTTGCCTGTATGTTCAGTACTGAGGAGTTCAGATTTGAGTCACGTATGTTATGAATGTATTTTTCTGGTGAGTGGTAACATCTGAACTTGACTCTATGTAATCGGTGATGCTAGTAGAATCAGAAGCTAAGTCTAGTTTGATAGGCAAAACTGGTATCGTAGATGTCGTTCGCGATGTTGCAGCACCAAATTCTTAGTCAGATTTTGGTTCCTATGTTAGTGACTAAATTTTGTGTTTAAATCAGCAGTTTTCATTTCGGCGAGTGTTTTCGCTACACATCAGATTTTGGTCAGATTTCATAGTATTAAATACTTCACTGCTGAGTTGCTTACGTTTATTCATTGACATCTGAGTTGACCAACTTAGTTGCGTTGACATATGAGTTGACTAAATCGCAGCTGTTTTACTCCTAAACACTATTCTGTTGGACATCTGTTTCACGCTAGTTTTACTATTCTATAATCAGACATCATTTTCTTTTTCAAACACTATTCCTGCGTTGACATCTGAGTTGACCAACAACAACTGTTTTAACGTTGGTTATGTATTTTTCACAAGCGAGATCTGTTTTGCTTTCCAGTATAGTTTCCTTTAGAGAAATATGTTCACATTTCAGAGATCATTTTCCAGTAGTCAAATCTGATACTCAGTAAGTTTTAAAATGGGAAGGAAGTTTTAAAAGAAGCGAACCCAATAAGATTTCAAAGAAAGACAAGAGTTTAGGGACGAAAGTTTATTTTAAAGATTTATGGCATAGATAACAGACGGTCATAAAGGAAGGGTGAGCAGCTGTCCAGATGTCAGTTGCCCTTTTTATAAAGGAGGGGTGAGCAGTCGTCGAGAGTGTCGATTGCCCTTTCACAATGAGCTATATGCTAGAACTGATATCAGAAGTCATTTGATCAAGTGCACAACGGACCTAAGCAGAGCTTCTAACCATAAATCATAAAGTTTAAGAAATTAAATGAAGGGATCTGGGTTATTGTCCCCGCATCCAAGTTACGAAAGAAAGTTCAAGAAAGAAAACTTAAAGAAGTTTACGAAATAGTGTTTATGTTCAAATGATGTTCCTTTAAACTCGGTTATGAAATTGTTTAGATGTCTTCCTGCGTTAAATGACTTTGTTATTACTCAGATTTTACTTGCTGAGCCCCTAGACTCATTAGCTTTTAAAATGGTGCAGGTGAGACAGTTAAGGGACAAGCGGAAGGTGGAAGCTGAGACAGCTGGGTGGTGAAGTGTTTATCTATGGACAGCGTTTTCCGTGTCTTAGCTGTTGTTGTCGTTTATCATAGACATCTGTATTAGATCAATTGCAACAGTAGTAAATTCATATAGAATTTCAGATGTTGTAATATCGCATTTGCAGTATATATATGAAATATGTTTTCCGCAAAATTTCAGTACTTGGCGTCGAAAGTTTGTATGTCAGTTTTGTGTTTATGTTTCAAAATTTTTCTAAGTTATAAGAAATACAGCTTATAACAAATTTCCGTTTAGCCCTTATTTTATCTTAAAACTTCAATTCACCCCAAATTCGTGGCCCCATGGGTTCGGGTGTTCACAACATGGTATCAGAGCAATGTTCCTGAGATAAACACATGCACTGTCAGTTGGATCAGATTTCATCGACCGTTTCTCCAAAGCTGTGAGTTTATTTTTCAGAGCATTGTCTTTAAATTTTTAGCATGTTCTGATAATTATATGTGGTGGATTACGGGCTATAGATTATAAGATGTCAGGAAGAGGAAGAGGTAGAAGAGGTAATCCCTTAGAAGAAACCAGTCCTGATAGTAATGCTAGTATCGCTCAACTCCTAAGACTGCTGGTAGAGCAAACTAGAAGAGGTAATGACCAATCTTCTAGCAGTAGAGGACCAAGCCATGATGATCCCCAAGAAAAGTTTAGAAGACAGAAGCCAAAGGAGTTTTGTGGTACAACGGATCCATTAGTTGCAGAAAGCTGGATAAAATCGATGGAGGCTATCTTTTAGTACCTCCAGATGCCAGATTTAGATAGGCCTAGGTGTGCTATCTACATGTTAAGAGATGACGCCATGATTTGGTGGGAAGGATCTAAGCTGTCTGTGGATTTGTTGAATCTTACTTGGGCAGATTTCAAACAAGTATTCTTTGAGCAATACTTTACGATAGACAAGAGGTCTGAATTGAAGAGGGAGTTTCTGACCCTGAACAGGGGAGCATGACTGTACAGGAGTATGTACGGGCATTTGAAAGAGGGTGTTACTTTGTGCCCTTGATAGGTAACGACCCAGAAGAGAAGTTAAGTCACTTTGTGGAAGGATTGGAGCCTATGTTCAAGATGAACGTTAGGCTATCTGTGCCCAAGACTTACAGAGAAGCCGTGCGAATTGAAAGAGACTGGAAAGATTTTGATGAATAAAGGCAGCAGAAGAGGCAGGCCTTTCACCATAAAGATCAGAGGCCCTTCAAGAAGAAAAATAAGAATCAGCAGAGGCCTCAAGATCAGAAACCTCTACCAATACAACCCATTAGTGCAGTTCCAGCCAGCAACAGTAGAATCATGTGTCCTAAGTGTCAGAAGATCCACCCTGGTCAATGCAGAATTGGACAGAATGTCTGCTACAGATGTGGGTTGCCAGGGCATATCATGAAGAATTGCCCAAAGTCAAGGCAACTGGTGACCAGTAGAGCCTACGTGATGACAACTGATCAAGCCAACCCAGACTCGACAGTAGTCACGGGTAAGATTATGATTACTGGTTTGCCTTCTATGGCTTTGATAGATTCAGGAGCTACGCATTCATTTATAGCAGCCAAGTTTGCTAAAAAGTTACCCAGTAAGCCTGACCAAGTAGCTATAGGTTTTTGTGTAACAGTGCCTTCGGGAGAAGAGTTAGTATCCCATGACTTGTTTTGAAGTTTAGAACTTAGACTTCAAGGGCATTTAATTACTGCTAATTTAATTGTGTTACCAATGTCTGAGTTCGATATGATTTTGGGAGTAGACTGGTTGACTAAGTATGGAGTAGTTATAGACTTTAAGCTTCGAACAGTAGTGGTTAATCCACCTAGAGGAGATCCATTTAAGTTTGAAGCCAATCATGTTTGGAAGATTCCCCGTATTATATCAGCTCTTAAGGCTCAATGCTGTTTGAGGAAAGGAGGGGTAGGATTTTTGGCAAGCTTGTCGTCCTTAGAAACGATTAGTAAGCCTCAACTTTCAGATGTGGAGGTGGTGAGCGAATCTCCTGAGGTTTTTCCAGAGGATATACATGGACTACCACCAGACAGAGAACTGGAATTTTCGATTGATTTAATTCCAGGAGCAGCTCCAGTTTCCAGACCAGATGTGAGACCCGAACATTTTGCCGTTTAGATGTTGGTCGGGTTTTGTTGAGATCAGCTTTGAGTCGATATGCTTAGAGAAGCTACGGGTTTTGGTTTCAGCGCTTGAGTTCAGCAATCAGTAGTTAGCGCGAGTTATCGCTAGATGTTGGCGTTCATCAGTGGTGACGTCAGCAGTTTTTGTTGAGTAGTTGTATTCAGCAGTTGTAGCAAGATCAGCAGTCGCTGAGAAGTAGAGAGTGCTCTAGCGTGTTTCAGCAGTGAGTGGTTCTACGTCGTCGTTTGGATTAGTTGAGACGACAGCGTTTTGATGTAGCACTAGGACTCAGCTGTGGGTTGTGCGTGTATCCAACTGCTGACTGAGGGATCAGCTGTTGAGTGAGCTATCAACTGTTGGTTAGTTGTTCAGCAGTAGGTAGCAGGTGACGTATCCCTCTGCGACGTCGTTTGATTTAGTTGAGCGGGGTATCGATGTAAGGATTCAGCTGATGCGAGATTCAGATGTTGGTTGGGATATCAGTTGCGATATCTGGTTTTGTCGGTGGATCTGTTTCCTAGTTAGTTAGTTAGTTGTGACTATAAATAGAGGACTTGGTCTTTGCGTTCAATTATTGTTTCCCCGACACTTAGAAATATTTCCTGTGAACCTTATCTTGTCGCGATACCCTAGTTACTGTTCACAGTAATCTTCTTCGTTTCAATTGCCGTCGGTAGATAGCTCCGAAGAGAGCGAGAGTGGTGGCGTTGGACTCATCTTGCTAAGGCGTTTTGTCTCATACCCTTTTCGTAGGCAGCGGAGGAGTTGGAAGAGGATCGCAGAGACATCTCCTTTCTCTAGTCTGTTAGCATAAGCGTCGGATTTCGCATCCGATCCTAGCTTTTTGGGGTAAGTAAAGATTCTGCCTTTAAGCTTGCTAGAGCTTTTCGTGGTAATAGAAAGGTAGAATTGCTGCTGGTGGAGTCGTAGCTCCCAGCTGTTGTGTTTTTGAATTATAGTCCTTGAGCAATTGCTTGTATTGGCTTAGCAGGTGGTGGATCTGCGTTGCTAGGACTTTCATTGTGGCAATCTACGTGTGCTAGGTATAATTCAGAAGTTAAGGTACGGATGTTAAGCTTATTTTACAGCGTGGATCTGGCATGGGTATTATGTGTGATTGCTGTGTATGCATTGCCTTGTTGTTTATGTGCTGGTTCAGCTGTTGCATTGCATACGCATTGTCATTTCCATTTCAGCTGTTGTAGCCTTGCCTTGTTGTGCTGTTTCTATTACGTACCAGGATGCGAGGGCGAGCGGCAATACCGCACCCTCATTTCCCTGTTGGTATCTGTTAGACACCATGCGCCGAGTGGTTAACTACCACCGTTCATGGGTTGGGCAATGGCAGGTAGAGCTGTTGATGCATCTGGTATTCGGGTGTGGTGTAAAGATGAGTGGGAAATTCCCATATGCTTGTACACACACCGTGGACACTATTCCTTGAAGAATCTGTTGTCAGCTGTGAGCTATGCTTTTAGTTCTTTGGATCCCTGTTGAGGTCGAAGCCTTCAGCTGTTGTTCCGTTCCTCATGCATAGCATTTGCATTTTATCTGTTGCTGTCTATTGCTGTTTTATAGTTGCTTTCCGTACTGGGGTTGACCCCTTTGTCCCTCTGGGGCTTGCTTCGTTGTTTCTTGTTGTTGTGTTTAGGTTTTCCAGGATTTGCAGCTGGTCGAGGTTTTGATCCAGCTGGTGGTGCCCCAAGAGGTGGTTAGAGTGTCCCAGTTATGTATAGTATTTATATGCACTGGTATCACTGCGGGTGGGATGTCCTGGATGATGCTTAGCTCTATATAGCTGGCAGTCTATCAGTACTTGTGTTGTATTCAGCCGTTGGGCAGTTGTTGTACTTGACTGTTGGTGCTGTTGTGGATTTATAAAACTGGGATATTTTCAGTATCGTGTATTTTTAAATTATCTGTTTTTAATCCGTCAGGCCTAAGAGAAAATTTTAAGCCACTTTTTGCTATGCTTCCGCTAGTTTTGCGTGGTTTTACTCAGATGAGTGCACGAGGCCTGACAACCCTACCGTTTAGCTCCATCAGAGATGAAAGAACTAAAGGAACAGATACAAGATCTATTAGATAAGGGGTTTATTAGACCAAGCACTTCACCCTGGGGAGCCCCTGTTCTTTTTGTTAAGAAGAAAGATGGGAGTCTGTGTTGGGATTGGTCCGGATCCGCACCCCGGCAGGCAGCGGAAGAACAAAAAATTGACCGGGATGCGATCAATACGAATAATCAAAACAGATCTACGTATCAACATACATAGGGTGTTTAGCAGGTCACCTGTCTGACACTTGTGCCTGGCTCCAACCGGTGTTTCAAGAACCCGGCGCTTCTCGGTTGATTGCGGTAGATTCGTCAATCCGGTCCACGACCAGACTCGAGGCTCCTTCGTCAGACTGCACTAGAAGTCCTGACGAGATCAGCACGATCGGATTCTCCACG
>KV003952.1:4260-14289 GCA_001598015.1 Dorcoceras hygrometricum | reverse complement strand
GGGCGGCCTTATCCTCATTTTGACGGCCCCATCGACTAGGAACATGTTCAGAATACACAGCGACTATTAGATGTGTTTCATGATAGCCGTCATACCCACTATCACATCTAACATACGCTTTAGTGTAATCTAGGTCTTTACTCAACACAATTGTAAATCATTACACACATAATGAAAGTAAAGAATGCCATATAAAAGAATGCGAATATCATATATAAAGATCGTTTGTACAAGAGTCAATGAAAACCCACACGCCACAAGTTGGCTAGTTGGGCATCTACTCTAACAGTCTGAGGTTATGTATAGATTATCGGGAGCTGAATAAACTAACCATTAAGAATAAATATCCCCTTCCTAGAATTGAGGTTCTTTTTGACCACTTGAAAGGATCAGTAGTCTTTTCTGAGATTGATTTAGGTCTGGTTACCACCAGTTAAAGATTAAGGGATTAGATGTCTATAAGACAACCTTCAGAACTCGTTATGGTCACTACGAGTTCATAGTAATGCATTTTGGACTCACGAATGCTCCATCAGCTTTCATGGATTTAATGAATAGAGTTTTCCAACCATTTCTGGACCAATTTGTAGTTGTATTCATAGATGACATCTTAGTGTATTCTAAGACCAGATTTGAGCATGACGACCATTTTAGGACAGTGCTTCGAGTTTTGAAGAATAAGCAGTTGTTTGCTAAATTTAGCAAGTGCGAATTCTGGTTGGAGAAAATAGCATTCTTAGGTCATATTATATCTAAGGATGGATTAGAAGCTGACCCAGCTAAGGTAGAAGCTGTTCGTGATTGGCCAGTACCAAGATCTGTTTCAGAGATAAGGAGTTTCTTGGGTTTGGCCGGATATTATAGGCGATTTATCCAAGGATTTTCTAAGATAGATGTTCCCTTGACCTCGCTGACAAGAAAGCTGGTTAATATGAATGGACTCTAGAATGTCAAATCAGTTTTGACAAGTTGAAGCAAGCGCTGATAGAAGCCCCTGTGCTATCCATGCCATCCGATCAAGGAAAGTTTGTCATCTATACAGATGCGTCAAAGATGAGTGTAGGTGCTGTACTGATGCAGGACCGGAGAGTGATTTCCTATGCTTCCAGACAACTTAAGGATCATGAGAATAACTATCCTACGCATGACTTAGAGTTGGCAGCTGTAGTTTTTGCCCTTAAGATTTGGAGACATTATCTTTATGGGGAGAAGTGTGAAATATTCACTGACCATAAGAGCCTCAAGTACTTCTTCACCCAGAAGGAACTTAATATGAGGCAGAGAAGATGGTTAGAGCTGGTAAAGGATTACGATTGCACAATCAGTTATCACCCAGGAAAAGCCAATGTGGTGGCAGATTCCTTGAGTAGGAAATCAGTTGGATTAGCTCAGCTTGTGGTCCATAGACCATTGGCGTATGATATTGAGAAGTCTGGAATAGAAGTAGTGCCCAGCGGTAGCACTATGGTTTTAGCAGATCTCTCCATAAGGTCAAATCTGATAGACCAGATTCGATAGGGACAACCCAAGGATGAACAACTTCAGAAGTGGGTTAAAAAAGATAGAGAGAGAGGCAGCAACCTCTACTTTTCAGAAGAAGGAGTAGTCAGATTTCATGGCAGGATCTGGGTGCCTCAGGTAGATACGCTGAGAACAGATCTCATGACAGAGGCCCATACAGCCCAGTATTCAGTACATCCAGGGAGTACTAAAATGTACAAGGACCTCCAGAAATTGTATTGGTGGCCAGGAATGAAGCGAGACATTGTCAGATTTGTCTCTGAGTGTTTGACTTGTCAATTGGTGAAAGCTGAACATCAAAGACCAGCAGGATTATTGAAGCCACTGCCTATTCCAGAATGGAAAGTGGGAGTGTATAGCGATAACTTTTTAGTTGGTCTACACAAAACTGTTCAAGGATATAACTCTATTTGGGTTATAATAGATAGACTCACTAAGTCTGCTCACTTCTTACCAGTTAAGACAACATATGATGTGAGCAGGTATGCAGATTTGTATGTAAAGGAAATAGTGAGGCTACATGGTGTTCCAGTTTCCATAGTATCGGATAGAGATCCGAAGTTTACCTCAGCTTTCTGGAAAAGTTTGCATAGAGCTATGGGTACGAAGTTGACCTTTAGCACAGCTTTTCACCCCCAGACAGATGGTCAATCAAAAAGGGTGATTCAGATTTTAGAAGATTTGCTCAGAGCGTGTATTGTGGATTTTTCAGAGAGTTGGGATCTGAAATTACCATTGGTAGAATTTGCGTACAATAACAGTTTTCAAGCATCTATCCAGATGGCTCCATATGAAGCTCTCTATGGCCGCAAATGTAGAACGCCTCTTCACTGGGATGAAGTTGGCGAAAGAGATGGTTTAGGACCAGATGTAGTAGAGCAAACAGCAGAAGCTGTTAGAAAGATAAGAGAACGAATGAAAGCTGCTCAAAGTCGGCAGAAGAGCTACGCAGATAATAGGAGAAGAGATCTGAATTTTGAAATTGGCGATCATGTATTTCTGAGAATTGCTCCAATGAAAGGAGTAATGCGTTTTGGGAAGAAAGGAAAGCTGATTCCAAGATATATTGTACCATATGAGATTTAAGAAAGAATAGGAACGCTAGCTTATCGTTTAGCACTGCCCCTGCAGCTGTCAGCAGTGCATAGCGTTTTCATGTTTCAGCTTTGAGGAAGTATATTCCTAACCCTTCGCATGTGCTAAGCCACGAGCCAAACCAGTTAGCACCAGATTTAAGTTATGAAGAGAGACCAGAGAAGATTATTCTTCAAGAAGTTAGAAAGCTAAGAAACCGTAGTATTCCTATGGTTAAGATACAATGGTCTAACCAATCTGAGCGAGAAGCTACATGGGAGACAGAAGCTGATGTGCTTAATCTTTACCCATATCTGTTAGGTAAGTAAAATTTTGAGGACGAAATTTCAATAAGGAGGGTAGAGTTGTAACGCCCCAAAATCCATAGGACCACATGTTTGAATCACATTTATTTCAAAGGTCAAAATGACAATTTAAATGTTAGCATAAGCTATTTTATGAAAGTTGATTTTTGCTGATTTCAGAAGTAAGGCACAACGCAGCAAGTTCCAGCAGATGTCACTCCAAGCACAACACACGAGCAGATTTTAGAAATATGTTGAAAATGATTTTTAGGAGAACGAAATGATTTCTTTTTAAAGGATTTGGTAGATTTGCAAATTAAAATATTGAGAGGGAAATTTTACTCAAATTCATAACTTTAGGTAAGGTCATGCTTGATGAATACACCTCATTTGCCACTAATCCCTCCCATACAAATACCTGTTTTCGAAGGAAAGATTCATTTCATTTACAGAAAGAAAATTCCTTTGTGCTCTCTCAAAAATTTCCAAAGAAGCTCGTTGTGTTTGCTTGAGGAGGAGGGACTCTGCAGGAACCTACTGCTGTTGTACAAGCTTAGCTCGAAGACAAGTAAAAGCTGATCATTTGCTACACCATTTGAAGCATATATTGATTTTCTAATTTTATGGATCTGCTTGCCTGTATGTTCAAGTTATGTTTAAGTTTATGTTCAAAGAAGTTTTACGAATGTTTAAAGAAAAGAAAGATTGGGTTCAAAGTTATGTCTTCTGCTTCCAAGTTTTTGAGAATGTTTTAAGAAAGTTAAAGATGTTTAAAAGTACTGAGGAGTTCAGATTTGAGTCACGTATTTTTATGAATATTATTTTCCTTGTGAGTGGTAACATTTGAACTTGACTCTATGTAATCGGTGATGCTAGTCGAATCAGAAGCTAAGTCTGGTTTGATAGGCAAAACTGGTACGTAGATGTCGTTCGCGATGTTGCAGCACCAAATTCTTAGTCAGATTTTGGTTCCTATGTTAGTGACTAAATTTTGTGTTTAAATCAGCAGTTTTCATTTCGGCGAGTGTTTTCGATACACATCAGATTTTGGTCAGATTTCATAGTATTAAATACTTCACTGCTGAGTTGCTTACGTTATTCATTGACATCTGAGTTGACCAACTTAGTTGCATTGACATCTGAGTTGACTAAATCGCAGCTGTTTTACTCCTAAACACTATTCTGTTGGACATTTGTTTCACGCTAGTTTTACTATTCTATAATCAGACATCTGATTATTTTTCAAACACTATTCATGCGTTGACATCTGAGTTGACCAACGACATCTGTTTTAACGTTGGTTATGTTTTCACAAGCGAGATCTGTTTTGCTTTCCAGTATAGTTTCCTTTAGAGAAATCTGTTCACATTTCAACGATCATTTTCCAGTAGTCAAATCTGATACTCAGTAAGTTTTAAAATGGGAAGAAAGTTTTAAAAGAAGCGAACCCAGTAATATTTCAAAGAAAGACAAGAGTTTAAGGAACGAAAGTTTATTCATTTATGGCATAGATAACAGACGGTCATAAAGGAAGGGTGAGCAGCTGTCCAGATGTCAGTTGCCCTTTCATAAAGGAGGGGTGAGCAGTCGTTGAGAGTGTAGATTGCCCTTTCACAATGAGCTATATGCTAGAACTGATATCAGAAGTCATTTGATCAAGTGCACAACGGACCTAAGGAGAGCTTCTAAGCCATAAATCATAAAGTTTAAGAAATTAAATGAATGGATCTGGGTTATTGTCCCCGCATCCAAGTTACGAAGGAAAGTTCAAGAAAGAAAGTTTTAAAAAGTTTACGAAAGAGTGTTTATCTTCAAATGATGTTCCTTTAAACTCAGTTATGAAATTTTTTAGATGTCTGCCTGCGTTAAATGACTTTGTTCTTACTCAGATTTTACTTGCTGAGCCCCTAGGCTTATTAGTTTTTAAAATGGTGCAGGTGAGACAGTTAAGGGGCAGGCGGAAGGTGGAAGCTGAGACAGCTGGGTGGTGAAGTGTTTATCTATGGACAGCGTTTTCCGTGTCTTAGCTGTTGTTGTCTTTTATCATAGACATCTGTATTAGATCAATTGTAACAGTAGTAAATTCATAGAATTTCAGATGTTGTAATATCGCATTTGCAGTATATATATGAAATCTGTTTTCCGCAAAATTTCAGTACTTGGCGCCGAAAGTGTGTATGTCAGTTTTATGTTTATCGAAATTTTTCTAAGTTATAAGAAATACAGCTTATAACAAATTACCTTTTAGCCCTTTTTTTATCTTCAAACTTCAATTCACCCCAAATCCGTGACCCCGTGGGTTCGGGTGTTCACAATGTCTGTGGGGGAGCATGCTAGAAAGTTTTCTTCTCTCCTTCTTATGTTCCTCATGTGTCTGGTCATGAGAGGGCAAAGAGGAACAGATTCTTGGAAGGTCTGAACGAAGATCTTTACTCTCCGGTGTTGGCAAGTTCACCTACTAGCTATTGGATGCTGTGGACAAGACGACGGATAGCGAGGAAGGGTTGCAGAACCTTAGGTCTCGGGTTCGGCCGCAATTTATTCAAGGTACACGTCCCAATGTTCAAGGGGCTCAACCTCCCCAACCTTTGCAGTCATCCCAGCAGCCCCAGCAGTCATCACAACAAACTGGACGTCACAGGTTCAGGCCTCATGGCCAACAGTTTAAGAATAAGTCAGGTTCCAGTTCTTCCGGTTCGGGTAGTTCGAGCAGTAGTAGTCCCCGATCTACTTTTTGTGGTAAATGTGGAGGTAGATACCCATCTACGTAGTGTACATGAGTTCTGGGTGTTTTCAATCTTTGCGGGAAGTTCGGGCATTTTGCGAGAGTATGTCCTTTGACTGGATCTCAGCATACCGCTGTCCCACCACAGAACCATTCTGGCGGGTCATCTCGAGGTAGTTCTTTTCCTATTCATCAGTAGAGGATGGGGGAAACTCAGCACAGGTCGTTCCAGCAGCCCGGTCCTTCGCGTTTTGGACAGTCTTCCCAACCCCATTTCTCAGGACCTCAGCAGGCCAAGTTAATTCCATGACAAGGGAGCAAGCATAGGGCACGCCTGAAGGAGTGATCTCAGGTACCTATACTGTTTTTGAATTTCCACAACGTGTGTTGTTTGATACTGGAGCATCACATTCATTTATAGTTGATGCATTTGTTGTTGAGTGTGGTTTTCATACCACCCTTTTGCGTGATGTTGTTTCTATTGCGACTCCTGCCGACGGGAGCTTGTTCTCCCAAGAGATGGTGTCGAATGGCATACTTAGGTTTGGCGAGAATGTGCTGATAGCCAATTTGCATAGTGGGAATGGACGTGTTGTCTAGTTTTATGGACACTATGGATTGTTTCCATGGCGTTGTGCGCTTTCGGCCTCAGTATGGCGAGAAGTTGAATTTCTACGACCATGATTCCCAATCGAATATTCCGTTGATCTCTGATGTGGAGATGTTTAGCCCACTGTCGTTGGAGAATGTAGGGTTCATGATTTTTGCTTTAGATGCATTATCGAAGTCGTGTGTAGAGCTTAGTGACATCCCGTCGCTCGAGATTTCCCTGATGTGTGTCCCGAGAAAATTCCTGGTTTTCCTCCGAGAAGTAAGATTGATTTCAGCTTTGAGTTAGTGCCTGTACAGCTCCTATCTCACGAATCCCGTATCGTCTAGCACCAACCGAGTTGAGAGAGCTGAAGGTACAACTTAGAGATCTGTTGGAGAAAGGCTTTATTCAGCCAAGCATGTCACCGTGGGGAGCTCCTATTCTGTTTGTGAAGAAGAAAGAGGGTTTGATGAGGATGTGCATCGACATTCAGCAACTGAATAAAGCTACTGTGAATAATAAGTACCCTTTGCCGAGGATCAATGATTTATTCGATCAGCATCAAGGTTCAGCCATGTATTCTAAGATCGATTTACGTTCAGGGTATCACCAGTTGAGAATTCGAGAGGAAGATGTTGCAAAAACTACGTTTCGAACGAGGTTCGGGAACTATGAGTTCCTAGTTATGCCGTTCGGTTTGACTAATGCCCCGACAGTTTTCATGGATTTAATGAACCGAGTCTTTAGAGAGTTCATCGATCAGTCCGTGATTGTTTTTCTTGATGACATATTTGTTTCCAAGACTCCTATGCAACATAAAGAGCACTTGAGGATAGTCCTCCAAACACTTCGAGACTCACGGCTGTATGCCAAGTTTTCTAAATGTGAGTTTTGGTTGGATAAAGTGGTGTTTCTGGGTCATGTCATTTTGGCTGAAGGATTATCTGTTGACCCCAATAAGGTAGAGGCCATAGTGAACTGGGAACGTCCCAAGAACGTCTCAGAGATTCGTAGCTTTTTGGGATTGGCTAGATATTATCGACGCTTCATTGAGGGATTCTCTATTTCTAAGCCTATGAAGCAACTGACCCAGAAGGATCAGAGATCTTTTTGGACGGAGAAATGCGAGAACAGCTTCCAACTTCTCAAAGAGAAGCTAATTTCAGCGCCAGTGTTAACTTTACCTTCGGGTTCAGGAGGCTTTGTGGTATGTTCTGATGCTTTGCTTAATGGATTGGGTTGCGTTTTGATGCAGCATGGCCGAGTCATTGCATATGCTTCTCGTCCGTTGAAACCCCATGAGACTCGATACCCAGTTCATGACTTGGAGTTGGCAGCCGTTGTCTTTGCTTTGAAGATTTGGCGCCACTATCTCTATGGTGAATAGTTTTTGGTGTATACTGACCACAAGAGTCTTCAGTATCTCTTCTCCCAGTCCGACTTGAACATGAGGCAGCATATATGGATGGAGCTGCTTAAATCTATTTCGATTGCGAGATTCAGTATCAGCCTGGGAAAGTGAATGTAGTTGCTGATGTGCTTAGTAGGATTGTTTCGGACATCGGGGCAGCCCAAAGAACTGACCCCTATATCCATGAATTGAAGTTGAAGACTCAAGCTGGACAGCTGGAGGATTACTTTGGCGCATCTAATGGTTGTTTGAGGTTCCGAGGCAGGTTGGTTGTGCTTAACCTGATTGATTTGAGGGAAAGGATCTTAAGGGAAGCTCACTGCAGTCGCCATAGTGTCCATCCTGGTGTAAGGAAGATGTACCATGCCTTAAAACAGCACTATTGGTGGGCAGGTTTGAAGAACGATGTTGCTGACTTTGTCGCTCGTTGTCTGAATTGTCAGCAAGTCAAAGCGGAAAGGATGAGACCTGGTGGACTATTGCATAGTTTAGAGGTGCCCCAATGGAATCGAGAGCATGTAGCGATGGATTTTGTGACCCATTTGCCTCGTTCCAGCCAAGGATGTAATGCTATTGGGTAGTGATTGATATACTTTCGAAGTCAGCTCACTTCATTCCTACAATATGACGAATTCCTTGAAGAAGATGGCGAAACTGTACATCGATTTTGTAGTTCGATTGCATGGAGTGCCTGTATCCATAGTTTCAGACAGAGATCCGAGGTTCACTTCCAGATTTTGGAAGAGTTTGCAAGCAGCCTTAGGCACCAGATTGGTTATGAGTACAACCTATCATCCCCAAACCGATGGCCAATCTGAGAGGACTATACAGACCTTGGAAGATATGCTACGAGCTTTTGTAATGGATTTCAGTGGTAGTTGGCAGGATTCGTTGTCGCTGGTGCAGTTTTCGTACAATAACAGCTACCAAATAACGATTGGAATGGCACCATTAGAAGCCTTGTACGGTAGAAAGTGCATGTCGCCAATCTGTTGGGAAGAAATAGGGGAGAAGCAGCTGGCTTCACCTGAATTTGTGAAGCAATTGAAATATCAGGTCGATCTAATTCGACAGCGTATGAAGGCTGCACAAGATCGCCAAGCTAGTTATGCAAATCGGAGGAATAGGCCTTTAGAATTTCAGGGTGGTGATAGAGTGTTCTTGAAAGTTTCTCCTTTTAGAAGTTTCATGAGATTTGGACACAAGAGAAAGTTAGCTCCTTGTTATGTTGAACCTTATGAAATTGTGGAAAGGATCGGTCATTTGGCTTATCGTTTGTTGTTGCCACCGAACTGTCCTCACTTAACGATGTGTTTCACGTGTCTATGCTGACGAAGTACGAACCGGATCCTTTGCATGTGCTACAAACTGACGAGGTAGAGCTAGATCGAACGTTTAGTTATGTGGAGTATCCCTTGCAGATTTTGGACAGGAAGGAGAAATAGCTCAGGAACAAGACCATTCCCTCAGTGATGGTCCAGTAGAGTAAGCATGGCAGGGAAGAAGTGTTGGTGGATCCGGATCCGCCCCCCGGTCAGGCAGCGGAAGAACAAAAATTACAGAACCGGGAGGCGATCAATACGAAGAACAATTCTACATTCTACGACATTCATAGGATGTTTAGCGTGTTACCTCGCTGGCACTTGTGCCTGGCTCCAACCGGTGTTTCAAGAACCCGGTGCTTCTCGGTAGATTGCGGTAGATACGCCAATCCGGTCCACGACCAGATCCGAGACTCCTTCGTCAGACTGCACTAGAAGTCCCTGACGAGATCAGCACGATCGGATTCTCCTCGAAAAACTAGGCTGGAACAAATTCCGGCGAAGTGGCGGCGACGGCGGCGGCGCACGGCGGCGTCGTGAGAGGAGAAGAGAGGGGGCGGCTGTTTTAGGTTTAGGGTTGATTATGAAGTCTAGTATGAAGTCAATCATTCATTAAGTCCAATAATCAACATTAAATAGACTTAAGGTAGACTTGGGCCGGTCCAATGGGCCCGGTCCAAATGACGATATCTATCGCTGCGACTTCATTGTATCTCCGATCGCCGATCAGATCGGACCGATCGACTCAGTTTCCAAAACTGAATGTTATGATGTGAAAAACAATTTTTCAGATTATCAAACCCCAAATAGCAAAATGACCGTTTTGCCCCTCAACAGAGTCAAATCCCGGTTTGACCCCTGTTGACTTTTAGGAAGTCGCACTTCCCGAAATCCTCTTCTCGTGCTCAACATATTGAGCTGAGTATCCGTGTGGGAATTTCGAATCCAGTACTTGTGCGACCCTCAATGGTTCAGGGATACAGCTAGCCGTGGGCCCACAACCATTGTGGCTCCGGAATCACAATTCCGGACCTGCCCAACGGATCATGGTAAAGCGTCTAGCAACATCGCCCCATGAT
>KV003951.1:54460-115890 GCA_001598015.1 Dorcoceras hygrometricum | reverse complement strand
CGACTCCTACATGCATCGGGACCTCACCCAATCCCGCCACCTAATGACCCCAAGTGAGTCGGTAAACGAGTCAAAGTGAGGCGCCTATCATGTAAAGTCTCAATGACGTTTCGAGTAATGAGGACTATTTAGTACAACCAAAACCTCGGACTTATCCACTCGACAAATGGTAACCACTTGGAAAGTCCGAACGAGGGTAGTTCGATAGATCACCAGGTCACTATCCATCTGCATGCTCAGAACATCACAATGTTCCCTGCCAATGAAACATGGTACTTCGCATCGCATATGCTAGTCTCAAGCTCGGGCGGCCTTATCCTAATTTTGACGGCCCAATTGACTAGGAACGAATTCCGAATACACAGTGACTATTAGATGTGTTTCATGATAGCCATCATATCCACTATCACATCTAACATACACTATGGTGTATTCTAGGTCTTTATCCAACACAATTGTTAACATCATATAGCATAATGAAAATAAATAATGCCATCAAGAAATGCGAATATCATATATAAAGACTGTCGTATACAAGAGTCTATAAAACCCACACGCCAAAGTTAGGCTAGTTGGGCATCTACTCTAACATGGCGCACGAGACGGCGTGCGGTGGTGGCGCGGCGGCGTCGCCGGAATTTTTTTTTGAAAAACTGAGATCTGATGCAATACAGGCATAAAAGGTGTATTGACAGATCCGAGCCAAAGCTCTGATACCACTGTTGGCACAGCGGTGGATCCGGATCCCGCTCCAGGGGCGCACTGGAAGATTTAAAATTTTGGAGCCCGGGAACGGTCAATACACCTATATAACAATTCAAAACATTCATAGGATGTTCAGAATGGTACCTTGCTGGCTTCTAGGCGCCTGGCTCCGACCAATTTCACGAGGAAATTGGCACTTAAACGGTTGGCGGTTTTGGCCTCCTAATCCGATCCACGACCGGAATCCCAATTCCTTCGTCGGTCGCACTAGAAAACCCGGCAAAAGTTTCACGGACAGAATCACCTCGCGGGAACGGTCAGAACAAGATTTCCGACGACGGAGGCGGTGGGGAGGAGAGGAAGGGAGAAAGTTATAAGCTGAGGAGCTTTTGATGTGTTTCAAATGAATACCCCAGGGCCCCTATTTATAGATTTTCCATGGGCTTAACAAGCTTAATGGGCTTGGGTCGGGCCCAGGCCCAGAGCGCATATTGGTTTCAAGTCCATCACTGTGGCTCCATCATAATCCCGATCGACGATCTGATCGGACCGATCTACACAGTTTACAAAACTGAGTATTATGATGTGAAAATAATTTTTCGGACCACCTAATCCAAAATAGCAGTTAGGCCCCTATAAGCTTTAAGGATAGCCTATTTAATATTAGGAAGTCGCACTTCCATCCTTCCTCCTCCTATAATCAACAAATTGAGCTTGATTTCCATACATGAATTGAGAAACCAGTACTTGTGTGACCCTCAATGGTTCAGGGATACAGTTAGCCATGGGCTCACAACATTTGTAACTCCGAAACCACATTTCCGGACTAACCCATCGGATCATGGTAAAGCGTCTAGCAACATCGCCCCATGATCCCATAGGTATCACTGATAGTGCCTGCAAGAACCAATCGGTCATGGTTAGCGTACAGTACTGTCCTTTCAACACAAATATCCCGATCAGATCAACGACCATTGGTAAATCGAGAGTCGCTAGATATCCAATAACCATGCATACATCTTGGAGATCAAATAGTGACATCGCATGTGTTACTAGGTAAACCCATTTACCTAAAACACATCTAGTACTCTGGCCAGAGATTTTTCACACTATTATCTCCTCAGATAGCATAGGATATCCACGCACAAAAGCGAGCGGTGAATCCTCGACAACGAAGCATCGACTTCTACATGCATCGGGACCTCACTCAATACCGCCACCAAATGACCCCAACTGCGTCGGTAAATGGGTCAAAGTGAGGCACTATCATGTAGAGTCTCAATGAAGTTTCGAGTAATAAGGGCTAATCTGTACAACCAAGACCTCGAACTTAATCCACTCGACAAATGGTAACCACTTGGAAAGTCCGAACGAGGGTAGTTCGATAGATCACCAGGTCACTATCAATCTGCATGCTCAGAACATCACTATGTTCACTACCAATGAAACGTGGTACTTCACATTGCAGATGCTAGTCTCAAACTCGGGCGGCCTTATCCTCATTTTGACGGCCCAATCGACTACTAACGAGTTTAGAATACACAGTGACTATTAGATGTGTTTCATGATAGCCATCATATCCACTATCACATCTAACATACACTATGGTGCATTCCAGGTCTTTATCCAACACAATTGTTAACATTCTAAAGATAATGACGATAAAGAATGCCATAAAAGAATACGAATTTCATAAATAAAGATCGTTTTACAAAGAGTCAACAAGAACCCACACGTCACAAGTTGGCTAGTTGGGCACCTACTCTAACAGTTTCCTCCTTGAATAGGATCAAAGAGATCCAACTATTGGATGTGATCCAAGGACCTTCAAGGAGACGATTTCTGATGCTGATTCTAATTTGTCTTGAAGAAATGTAATCTGAGATAGACTCGACGCATTTGAACCAAGTTTGGACTCCTGTAAATCCTCCTGAAGGACTAGTTCACTTTGGGTGTAAATGGATATACAAAAGAAAACTTGGGTCTGATGGTAAGGTACTAACCTACAAGGCTCGACTGGTCGCAAAAGGTTACACTAAAAGGCAAGGTGTTGACTATGACGAAACCTTTTGTCGCAATGTTCAAGTCAATTAGGATCCTACTAGCCATAGCTGCATGGTACGACTATGAGATATGACAAATGGATGTGAAGACTGTGTTTCTTAATGGAAACATTAAGGAAGAAATCTATATTATGCATCCTGAGGGTTTCACATCCATTGGAAGTGATCATAAAGTATGAAAACTTTATAGATCGATCTACGGTCTGAAGAAAGTATCGAGAAGTTGGAACCTGAGGTTCGATGAAACGATTAAATAATTTGGTTTCATCAAGAACCCCGAGGAGCCATGTGTGTATAAGATGGTAGTTAAGAATACCGTGACATTCATTGTACTTTATGTTTATGACATTCTACTCATAAACAATGATGTAGGAATGTTGCAATCATCTAAAATACTATTGTCTGGTGGATTCTCGATGAAGGACATGAGTGAAGCATCCTATATTCTTGGAATACAGATCTATAGGGATAGATCGAAAAGGATGCTCGGACTCACCCAAGTAACCTACATTGATACCATACTTAAGAGGTTCTCTATGGAATATTCCAAGAGAGGACACCTACCTATGTGCCACGGGATCACTCTATATAAGTTTATGTGTCCGAAGACTGATGAGAAGATAGAGAGAATGACACGTGTGCCATATGCCTCGGAAATAGGTAGTATTATGTATTGTGTGATCTTGACCAGACCGGATGTCGCATATGCTCTGAGTGTCACGAGCCTCTACTAAACCAACCCCGGCCAAATACATTGGAAGACTATGAAAGATATTCTTAAGTACTTATGAAGGACTAAGAATATTCATAGTCTATGGGGATGGTGAACTGAAATTGGAAGGCTACACTGATTCTAGCTTCCAATGCGATGTGGATGACTCAAATTCAATCTATGGATTTGTATTCATGCTCAATGGTGATAGTGTCTCTTGGAAGAGTTCCAAGAAAGACACCATCGCGGATTCAACCACTGAGACTGAGTACATCGCAGCATCAGCTGCTTCTAAAGAGGCGGTTTGGATGAGGAATTTCGTACAAGAGTTGGGCGTAATTCCTGAAGGAGTTGGTCCAGTCCCGGTATACTGTGACAACACTGGTGTCGTTGCGCAAGAGAAGGAACCTAGGTCTCACCAAAGATCCAAACACATACTGAGGAAATACCACATAATCCGGGATATTATGGCTAGAGGTGACATAACAGTCGAGAGTCACCTCTGCAGACAAAATTGCTGACCCACTTACGAAGCCCTTACCAGGACCATTGTTTGAAAAACATCGCTAAGCAATGGGACTACGTCTCATGAGTAATTGGCTATAGGGCAAGTGGGATTGTTAGAGTAGGTGCTCAACTAGCCAACTTGTGGCATGTGGGTTTTATTTTTGTTGAATATATGTAAAACGATCTTTATTTATGAAACTAACATTCTTTTATGGTATTCTTTATCTTTATTATTATGATTACAATTGTTGGATAAAGACCATGAAAGCACTATTTTAAGGACTAGAAATTTGCTAAGTATTGATTAATTGGTTAATTAGATCTGAATAGGATTATCCAATGGAAATGCTAGCTACCGGGTTTTCAGATTTGGTTCAGAACCGATCAGATTTGATTGAAATCTGAGTGTTTAGATTTGATACTCGCGTTATCGGATTTGACACTGAGTGACTTGGCGCGAGCGGGAAGCGGAACGGTGTTGTTTGGATGGTCGTCAGATCTGGTATTGAGAGAGGGTCAGATGTGGTCAAATCTAAATGAGCATTAGCGGGATCTGTTTCAGATTTGAGGTAACGCGACGTCGTTTAGCGTTAGAGAGCAGAACTCCTGGTGCGCCGCCGTTTTGATTAGTAGTGCGACGTCGTTTGATGGTCGTGTGTGTGTTTAGCGTCACGAAGTCGGATCTGAGGCAGCTGAGCCAGATGTGAGTTAGCGCCGGGATCTGAGTAGCGTTCAAATCTGAGTTGTCGATGAGATCTGAATTAGTCGATAATTGACTTTCACTGTAGCATTGACTAAAGAATTTAAATACTAAGTATCGACCAACACTTAGTTATTTTCACCCAATATTTCCTATCTTCTTCCTAGAGAAACCCTCGATTGCTACTGTTCATTCGAACCCTTCTCCGTTAGATTGTCGTCGATTTCCGCCATTGCTTGGAGCAATATTGATGGCGCTGGGTTTGTCTTGCTTAGCTCTTTCGATTTTTACCAGTTTGGAGTTGTAGATCGACTTGTGGAAGAGTATAGAAGTAGTTGCAGGATCGCGTAACTTCACGAACTTCAGTCGATAGTTCTCCAGTTCAGATTTGAGTTTCTGGGTAAGTGATTCTTCCCGTTTCAAGCTTTTTTAGAGCTAATAGAGCCTTGGTTGAGTAGTCTGGAACCTTTAAGGTAGGTACTAAGTAGATCTGGATTAGTTCTGAGTTGAATTGTTAGTTGTTTGGCAGATTTGAGCTTCCAGGCAGCTTTGGTTGAGCTTGCCGTGAGTCAGTGAGGAAGCAGATTGAGAAGGTTGTAGTTGTCGTGCCCTGGTGAGATCTGATTGAGGTTTAAGCTGGTTTGAGGTACGGATTGAGCTCATGTAAACAACTTTGGGCATGGACATGTTTATATTTCTTGTTGTGAAATTTGTATGCTGTGATTGTGTGTTTACGTGAGCAGATTTGGCTATCTGTGACTTGTTGTATATTCTGTTTCACGTATTGATCATGAATGCATTGAGATCTGAATTATTGAATGGCATTAATGTATACATCTTGAGAATGATATTTGATTGATGACCTGAGTTGAGCTAGCAATTTGATCGACCGGCTGAGTTGTCGCGCCTGAAGGGTCAATTGCTATCATCGGGGTGGTGGTCGGCTGGGTTGTCATGCCAGAAGACCACTGAACTGTGATGGCTGACAGGCCTGATGATCACAGACCAATGATTATTCCACCTGTCGATTGGCTGTGCGTGGATGAGGCTCATTTTACGTATTTGCCAGCTGAGTAGTTGGCCTTGATGATTGATTCCTTTGATAGCCATCATGCATTTCATAACTCGAAGTATAGCATGTTTTGTTGTTTTTAGATTGCTCTTCGTACTGAGGTTTGAACTCGTTCTTTTCCCTGTTTTTGGGCTGTCTTGGTCTGTATTGGCTTGAGCAGGTTCTTCAGGTAACCAGACTGGACATAATGGAGCTTTGGCTGGTCGATCCCCTGTTTGATTTGAGTCCCAGTATATGTATTGATATTATATTGAGCCCGGAGATGCCCTATGCTTTATTTTACTAAGGGGGATCTGTAGTTGAATTACTACTTGCTTTTATTACCTGATGTGGTGTATTGCTGAGTTTTGGAGTCAAACTCATATTTTAATTATGTTGTATTTTGAATGATGAATCGGATCAGGCCCAAAATTATTCGAAAAAATTTTTTAAGCTCTGATTTTGGTTGGTTTCGCTTTAATTGTGTAAATTATGTATGTATTAGCGCACCGGGCCTGACATTTTGATATCATAGCTTAAACTGGGATAAGCTTGTTTCTTTTTCATCACACTTGAGTCTAGGCACAGAGTTTGAGCTTTGTTCTTGATTGACTCTGTGATTTCTGTGATGATATCTGCCTATGTGATTATTTGTTGGTTCTTACCCTGAGCCTTGATAGATGTCGTCGAGGAGAGGTAGGGGTAGAACCACTAGGCGGACTGATGAGGAGTCTAGGGATCCCGGTAGCGACGAGGATATTGAGCATCCGAGTGAATCTTTGCGTCGTCGGAATAGACAGACAGAGGTGGAAGATGTGACTCGACAGATTGGAGAGATGGAGTTGGTTCTAGCTAGATTCCAGCGGACGAATCCTCCTACGTTTACTGGCGCTGAGGGTGGCATGATGGCTGAGGGCTGGCCCGAGCACATGGAAGAGTTGTTTGATGTTGTCGAGTATTCTCAGGAGAGAAGATTGAAGCTAGAGGTTTTGCAGTTGAGGGAGAACCTCAACGTTGTGGGAAGGGCACTTCCCGAGTTTTGAGAGAGAGTGGGGCTGTGATCACTTGGGAGAGCTTCTATGCAGCGTTTCGAAAGGAGTATACCCTGGAGTCCTACTACAACAACCGTGAGCGAGAATTTGACAATCTGAAGCAAGGGGACATGAAGGTGGCCGAGTATGCCAGACAGTTTTCTTTCCTTATGTCGTATGTTCCCCATGTGGCTTAGGAAAGGACTAAGAGGAACAAGTTTCTAAGAGGTTTGAAGCATGAGTTGTTTCAGATGGTTTTGGCTGGTTCTTCTACGACATATGCCGAGGCAGTGGATAGAGCTGTTGACATTGAGGAGAGTCTGTTGGAAGCGCAAAATCAGGTTCAGTCGACAACTGGACGTGCCTTTCAACTGGTGCTAGAGGTGACGCAACAGTTTCAGCCTCCTCAGGGGTCACATCAATCGAATCGTCAGAGGTTCAGGCCTCGAGGGAAGCAGTTTAAGAGACGATCAAATTCGAGTTCCTCTGGTTCTGTGAGTTCTGGTAGCAGTGGTTCTGGAATTGTGTCTTGCGGACAGTGCGGAGGGAAGCATCTGACTTTGCAGGGTCATGGACTTCGAGGTCTTTGTCATCAGTGTGGCCAATCGGGACATTTTGCTAGAGTATGTCCTTTGATGGGTGGACAGCCTATGAGTCAGTCGCAACAAGGTTCTGCTGGTGGATCTTCGCAGCGACAACAATCTTTTTTCAGTCCCAACGATCTGGATTCCAACCCGTGAGCAGTCTAGGTTTGGAAGGACCTTCGAGACCTCAGTTTTCGGGACCGCAGCAGGCCCAGGTGAATGCCTTGACGAGAGAGCAGACTGATAAGATACCTGGGGGACTGATAGCAGGTACTTGCTTTATCTTTGATTTTCCTGCACGAGTTTTGTTTGATACTGGAGCATCACACTCTTTTATTTCTAAATTGTTTGTGTATGAGTGTGGTTGAGTTCTACCCCACTGTGTGATGTTGTCTCCGTATCTACCACTGTTGGTGTGAATCTGTTGTCCCGTGAGGTAGTGTTGGATTGTCTGATTAGGTTTGACGAGCATGTGTTGATGACTAATATGATTGCTTTGGGAATTCGAGATTTTGATTGCATATTGGGTATGTATGCTGTCTGAATATAGAGCGACTGTTGACTGTTTCCATGGTGTGGTGAGGTTTAGGCCTCGATTTGGAGAGAAGTGGGATTTCTATGGTGCTGATTCGCGACCTAAGATCCTGTTAGTGTCTGCCATGGAGATGTTTAGTTTGTTGTCGCCGGAGAATTCAGGGTTTATGATCTATGCCTTGGATGTCTCTCATGAATTGAGAGTAGGGTTGACTAGTTGAGTGATGTCCCTATTGCTCGTGAGTTCCCAGACGTGTTTCCGGATGATATTCCTGGATTCCCTCCGAAGCGAGAGATTGACTTCATCATAGAGTTGGTGCCAGGGACAGCCCTGATTTCTAGAGCTCCATATCGGTTGGCGCCAGCTGAGTTGAAGGAACTTAAGGATCAGCTGAGTGATCTTTTGGAGAAAGGGTTCATTCGACCGAGTATGTCGCCTTGGGAAGCTCTGATTCTTTTTGTGAAGAAGAAGGATGGATCTATGAGGATGTGTGTAGATTTTCGGCAGTTGAATAAAGCGACAGTGAGGAATAAGTATCCATTACCGAGAATCGATGATTTGTTTGATCAACTGTAGGTATCTGCAGTATACTATAAGATTGATTTGCGCTCTGGTTATCATCAGTTGCATATTAGAGACGATGATGTAGCGAAAACGGCTTTTAGGACGAGATACGGGCATTACGAGTTTCTTGTGATGCCATTTGGATTGACGAACGCTCCTGATGTCTTCATGGATTTGATGAATCACGTCTTCAGTGAGTATATCGATCATTTTGTGATTGTCTTCATAGATGACATCCTGGTGTATTCAAGGAGCTACAAAGAGCATAAAGAGCACTTGATATTGGTGTTGCAGAAACTGAGAGACTCACAGTTGTATGCAAAGTTTAGCAAGTGTGAACTCTGGTTGGATCGAGTAGTCTTTTTGGGTCATGTTATTTCAGCGCAAGGTATTTCTATGGATCTGAGTAAGGTCGAAGCGGTTCTTAACTGGGAGCGACCTAGGAATGTTTTGAGATTCGTAGTTTCTTCGGATTGGCAGGCTATTATAGACGTTTCATCGAGAATTTCTCTTCGATAGCCAGGCCAATGACTCAGTTGACCCAAAAAGATAGGAATTTTGTTTGGACTGACGAGTGTGAGTCGAGTTTCCAGTTGCTCAAGGAGAAGTTGACTACTGCTCCTATGTTGGCCTTGCCTTCGGGTTCTGGAGGTTTTGTAGTGTGCTCTGATACTTCTCTGAGTGGATTGGGATGCGTGTTGATGTAGAACGGGCATGTGATAGCCTATGCATCTCGACAGTTGAAACTCCATGAGACTCGATACCCCATCCATGATCTGGAGTTGGCTGCGATTGTATTTGCCTTGAAGATTTGGCGTCATTACTTGTATGGTGAGCAGTTTGTGGTATACACGGACCACAAGAGCTTGAAGTATATCTTCACCCAGTCTGATTTGAATATGAGGCAACGTCGTTGGATGGAGTTGCTCAAAGATTTTGATTGTTAGATTCAGTATCAGTCGGGGCGAGTGAACTTAGTGGCCGATGTTTTGAGTCGGAAAGCTCAACCTGCGACGCTGACGTCGATGAGGATATCCAAAGTACATGAGGATTTGAGGACTTCTGGATGGAATTTTCGCCAAGCGATCAGTGATTCATAGTTTCTTCTTTTCAGGTTGAACCACAGATTGTTGCAGACATTAGAGCAGCACAGAGAACTGACCCGTATATTCATGAGTTAAAGATTAAAGCCCAAAATGGTCAGTCAGAAGATTTTTCTGTTGTTTCTGATGGATGTCTGAGATTCCGTGGTAGATTGGTGGTTCCGAACCTGATTGATTTGAAAGAAACTATTCTGAATGAAGCCCATTGTAGCCGATACAGTGTGCACCCAAGGGAGAAGAAGATGTACCACGCCTTGAAGTCTCACTACTGGTGGGAAGGCATGAGGAATGATATTTCTAGATTTGTAGCTTGATGTCTGAGTTGCCAGCAGGTCAAGGCTGAGAGGATGAGACCTGGTGGGTTGTTACAGAGTTTAGAATTTACTCAATGGAATTGAGAGCACATCGCCATGGATTTTGTGACACATTTACCTCGATCAAATAGGGGATGTGATGCGATTTGGGTTGTGGTTGACATGCTTTCGAAGTCAGCCCATTCCATTCCGTATGATTTGAGGTGTTCGATGAATAAAATGACGAGATTGTATATCGACCATGTGGTGAGATTGCATGGAGTGCTTGTTTCGATAGTGTCTGATAGAGATCCAAGATTTACTTCTCGGTTCTGGAAGAGCTTGCAGGCAGCGATGGGTTCAAGATTGGCTATGAGTACAACCTATCATCCCCAGACAGATGGCCAATCTGAGAGGACCATTCAGATTTTAGAAGACATGCTGCGAGCTGTTGTGTTGGATTTCCGTGGTGCTGGCAGGATTCCTTGTCCTTGGTTGAGTTTTCGTATAACAAAGCTACCAAGTGACTATCGGGATGGCTCCATTTGAAGCTTTGTATGGTCGAAAGTGTAGATCACCGATCTGCTGAGAAGAGGTTGGTGAAAAGAAGTTGTTTACTCCTAAATTTGTATAGCATATGAAAGATCAGATTGAGTTGATTTGGAGTAGAATGAAAGCTGCACAAGATCGACATGCTAGCTATGCTAATAAGAGACGCAGACCTTTGAATTTGAGGTTGGCGATCGTGTGTTTCTCAAGGTTTCTCCAAGATTCGTTGGTCCTTCTAAAGAGGCGGTTTGGATGAGGAATTTCGTACAAGAGTTGGGCGTAATTCCTGAAGGAGTTGGTCCAGTCCCGGTATACTGTGACAACACTGGTGTCGTTGCGCAAGAGAAGGAACCTAGGTCTCACCAAAGATCCAAACACATACTGAGGAAATACCACATAATCCGGGATATTATGGCTAGAGGTGACATAACAGTCGAGAGTCACCTCTGCAGACAAAATTGCTGACCCACTTACGAAGCCCTTACCAGGACCATTGTTTGAAAAACATCGCTAAGCAATGGGACTACGTCTCATGAGTAATTGGCTATAGGGCAAGTGGGATTGTTAGAGTAGGTGCTCAACTAGCCAACTTGTGGCATGTGGGTTTTATTTTTGTTGAATATATGTAAAACGATCTTTATTTATGAAACTAACATTCTTTTATGGTATTCTTTATCTTTATTATTATGATTACAATTGTTGGATAAAGACCATGAAAGCACTATTTTAAGGACTAGAAATTTGCTAAGTATTGATTAATTGGTTAATTAGATCTGAATAGGATTATCCAATGGAAATGCTAGCTACCGGGTTTTCAGATTTGGTTCAGAACCGATCAGATTTGATTGAAATCTGAGTGTTTAGATTTGATACTCGCGTTATCGGATTTGACACTGAGTGACTTGGCGCGAGCGGGAAGCGGAACGGTGTTGTTTGGATGGTCGTCAGATCTGGTGTTGAGAGAGGGTCAGATGTGGTCAAATCTGGATGAGCGTTAGCAGGATCTGTTTCAGATTTGAGGCAATGCGACGTCGTTTAGCGTTAGTGAACGGGAATCCTGGTGAGACGCCATTTTGATTAGTAGCACGACGTCGTTTGATGGTCGTGTGTGTGTTTAGCGTCGCGAAGTCTGATCTGAGGCAGCTGAGCCAGATGTGAGTTAGCGCCGGGATCTGAATAGCGTTCAGATCTGAGTTGTCGATGATATCTGAATCAGTCGGTAATTGAATTTCACTGTAGCATTGACTAAAGAATTAAATACTAAGTATCAACCAACACTTAGTCATTTTCACCCAATATTTCCCATCTTCTTCCCAGAGAAACCCTCGATTGCTACTGTTCATTCGAACCCTTCTCCGTTAGATTGCCGTCGATTTCCGCAGTTGCTTGGAGCAAGATTGATGGCGCTGGGTTCGTCTTGCTTAGCTCTTTCGATTGGTACCAGTTTGGAGTTGTAGATCGACTTGTGGAAGAGGAGCGAAGTAGTTGCAGGATCGCGTAACTTCGCAAAGTTCAGTCGATAGTTCTCCAGTTCAGATTTGAGTTTTTGGGTAAGTGATTCTTCCCGTTTTAAGCTTCGTTAGAGCTAGTAGAGCCTTGGTTGAGTAGTCTGGAACCTTGACCGTAGTTAAGTTGAATTGTTAGTTTCTTGGAAGATTTGAGCTTCCAGACAGCTTTGGTTGAGCTTGCGGTGAGCCAGTGAGGAAGAAGATTTGAGCAGGTTGTAGTTGCCATGCCCTGGTGAGATCTGATTGAGGTTTAAGCTGGTTTGAGGTAGGGATTGAGCTCCTGTAAACAGCTTTGGGCATGGACATGTTTATATTTCTCGTTGTGAAGTCCGTATGTTGTGATTGTGTGTTTACGTGAGCAGATTTGGCTATCTGTGACTTGTTGTATATTCTGTTTCACGTATTGATCATGAATTCATTGAGATCTGAATTGCTGAATGGCATTCATGCATACATCTTGAGCATGATATTCGATAGATGACCTGAGTCGAGCTAGCAATTTGATCGGCCGGTTGAGTTGTCGCGCCTGAAGGGTCAATTGCTATCATCAGGGTGGTGGCCGGCTGGGTTGTCGTGCCTAAAGACCACTGAACTGTGATTGCTGACGGGCCTGATGATCAAGGAACGATGATTGTTCCACCGATCGATTGGCTGTGCGTGGATGAGGCTCATTTGAGGTATTTGCCAGCTGAGTAGTTGGCCTTGATGATCGATTCCTTTGATAGCCATCATGCATTTCAAAACTCGAAGTATGACATGTTTCATGTTTGCTATTTTTAGATAGCTCTTCGTACTGAGGTTTGACCTCGTTCTTTGCCATGTTTTTGGGCTGCCTTGTTCTGTATTGGCTTGAGCAGGTTTCTCAAGTAACCAGGGTGGACAGAGTGGAGCTTCGGCTGGTCGATCCCCTGTTTGATTTGAGTCCCAGTATATGTATTGATATTATATTGAGCCAGGGGATGTCCTGTGCCTTATTTTACTGAGGGGGATCTGTATTTGAATTACTAATTGCTTTTATTACCTGATGTGGTGTATTGCTGAGTTTTGGAGTCAAACTCATATTTTAATTATGTTGTATTTTGAATGATGAATTGGATCAGGCCCAAACTTATTCGAAAAATTTTTAAGCCCTGATTTTGGTTGCTTCCGCTTTAATTGTGTAATTATGTATGTATTAGCGCACCGGGCCTGACAACTATAGTGTATGTTAGATATGATAGTGGATTTGATGACTTTCATAAAACACATCTAATAGTCATCGTGTGTTCTAAACGAGTTCCTAGTCAATTGGCAGTCCAGAAGAGGATAAGCGAGCCTGATACTAGAATATACGATTCAAAGTACCACGTTTCATTGATAGGAAACATAGTGAGGTTCTGATCATGCAGATGGATAGTGACCTGCGATCTATCGAGCTATCCTCGTTCGGACTTTCTAAGTGGTTACTATTTGTCGAGTGGATTAAGCCCAAGGTCTTGATTGTACATATTAGTCCTTACTACTCGAAATTTCATTGAGACTCTACATGATATGTGCCTCACTTTGACCCGTTTACCGACTCAGTTGGGGTCATCAGGTGGCGGGATTGGGTGAGGTCCCGATGCATGTAGGAGTTGATGCTTCGTTGTCGAGGATTCCCGCTCACCCTTGTGCGTGGATATCCTATGATATAGAGAAGATAATAGTGTACACATCTCTGTCCAGAGTACTAGATGTGTTTTAGGTAAATGAATTTACCTAGTAGCACATGCGATGTCACTATTTGATCTTCAAAATGTATGCATGGTAATCGAATCTCTAGCGACTCTCAATATACCAATGATTGTTGATTCGGTCGGGATATTTGAGATGAAAGGACCGTATTGTACCCTAACTATGATCTACTGGTTCTTGCAGGCAATATCAGTGATACCTAGGGGATAATGGGGCGATTTTTATAGACGCTTTATCGGACCGCTCCGATGGATAAGTCCGAAAATATGTTTTCGGAGTCACAATGAGTTGTGAGCCCATGGCTAGTTGTATCCTTAACCATTTAGGGTCACACAAGTACTGATTTCCCAAGTTCCGTATAGAAATGGTACTCAATGTGTTGAGTATAGTAGAAGGAAGGTGGGAGTATGACTTTCAAAATTAGCTAAGGGAGTAGGACTTCCATATTTAGCTGATAGGAGTAAACCTGCCACATATAGATTTAGTGGTCCAAAAATTTGATTTTGCATCATAATGATCAGTTTTATAAACTGATCACATCGTGATATCTGATCATAGACGGGATTATGATGAGACCAAAATCGACGGAGTCGAAACGAATGTTTTTGTTTGACTTGAAACGAATGTTCACTGTTTGAGTTTAACTGAATGTCCCTGTTTGAGTTGAACTGAATGTCCTTTGTTTGAGTTGAACTGAATGTCCTCTGTTTTGTCCAAATCAAACTTTATCCCTCCACCTATAAATATGGCAATCAGGAGACACATTCATATGACTTGATCATTGAACCAAGTAGTGTTGACAACTCTCCTCTCCCCTCCCTTCCACTCCCAGGCTCTTCCTACCATCGCTCGTCGACGTCACCGCCTCCCGCCGCTAGACCCTTGTTCCGGCCATCTTGGTGAGGAGATTCCGATCATGACAATTCGTTGTACTTTCTAGTGCAAGGCAACGAAGGAATTTGGAAATCGGTTGTGGACCGGATTAGGCGTACAATCGGAGATTCAACCATTGAAGTGCTATTGCCACGTAAAACCTGAATAGTCGGAGCCGGACACGAAGTCTCCAAAGATAAATATTTCTAAACATCCTATGCATGTTTGGCTTTTGATTTCTTTCACGTATGAACGTTCCTGGGCACAAAATTTTAAAACTTCCGCTGTGCTCCGAGAGCGTGATCCGGATCCGTCACTGCTCTAACAATCCATGCACAAGGGCATGTGGTTAATCCTTGAAAACAAAGCAATGTATCCTACATGAATCGGGACCTCACCCAATCTCGCTACCTGATGGCCCTCACAGAGTTGGTTAATGGGTCAAAGTGAGGCACCTATCATGTAGAGTCTCAATGATGTTTCGAGTAATGAGGACTAATCTGTACAACCAAGATCGAACTTATCCACTCGACAAATGATAACCACTTTGAAAGTCTGATCGAGGGTAGTTCTATAGATCACCAGGTCACTATCCATCATGCATGCTTAGAACATGGACCGATCGAGGGTAGTTCGATAGATCACCAGGTCACTATCCATCATTCATGCTCAGAACATCTCCATGTTCCCTGCCAATTAAAGCCAACAGGAACTCGTTTAGAACACATAGTGATTATTAGATGTGTTTTATGTTAGCCATCAAATCCACTATCATATCTAACATATACTATAGTGCATTCAAGGTTTTTATCCAACGAGTTTTTAATCATAATAATGAAGATAAAGAATGCCATAAAATGCAAAATTCATAAATAAAGATCGTTATACATAGAGTCAACGAAAACCCACATTCCACAAGTTGGCTAGTTGGGCACCTACTCTAACAAACTCATGGCCAAATGGAATGAGTAATTTAGACACTTGAAGATTTGATTCGTGATTGTACGATTTAGTGTACTGATAGCTAGGATTCAAATCTTCCATTGGTAGAGATTACATACAACAATAGCCACCAAGAGTCTATAGAGATGGCTCTTTATGAAGCGCTATATATACGAAAGAGCATATCACCGATATATTGGGATGAAGTGAGTGAAAAAACCGATATAGGCCCATCTATTGTAGAACAGACCGTCAAAGCGATCCACAGAATACGGGAGAAAATGAGAACAGTGCAGAGTATACAAAAGAGCTATATATGCTGATAATCGTAGTCGAGAGCTGAATTCGAAGCTGGAGAGCATGTATTTCTGAAGGTAGCACCCATGAAAAGGGTAATGAGATTCAGGAGGAAAGGTAAGCTGAGTCTAAGATTTTTATTGGTCCATTTGAGATATTGGAAAGAATTGAAACGTTAGTTTATCGATTAGCATTACCTCCGCACTTATCAGTAGTGCATAACATGTTTCACGTAACAACTTTGAGAAATTATATTCTTAATCCTTCATATGTGTTGAGCTATGAGCCGATGCATCTTGCGTCTAATCTGAGTTAGGAAGAAGATACAGTAAAGATTCTTCTTAGAGAAGACAAAATACTGAGGAATCGAAGTATTCCAGTGGTCAAGGTTCAGTAGGAAAACCACTCAGAAAGAGAAGAAACCTGGGAGGTTGAAGCTGATATGCATAGCCGCTACCCAGCTTTGTTTGGTGAGTGTTGACGCAATATTGGAGGGTGATTGCCTACACATGTAAAATTTTCACCGATAATAAGAGTCATAAGTATTTCTTTACCCAGAAAGAGCTGAACATGCGGCAAATAAGATGGTTAGAACTAGTGAAAGATTACGATTGCACCATCAACTATCATCCTGGTAAAGCTAATGTATTAGTAGATGCTTGGAGTAGGAGATCAGTGGGATTAGCCCAACTATCAGTTCAGAGATCGTTAGATTTAGAGATAGAGAGATTTGAACTAGAAGTGACAACCCAGAAGGATGCTGCTAAATTAACTACGCTTACTATCCAATCTACTTTAAAGGATCAAATTAGAGAAGGACAGTTGATAGATGAACAGCTGATCAAGTGGAAGCGACAAGACGAAGAAAGAGGTGAAAATATCTATACCATTGTAGAAGGAATCGTGAGATATCAAGGTAGATTTTGGGTACCACAGACGCCTTGAGAACTGAGATCATGAATGAAACCCCTACCACAACCTGCTCAGTTCACTCAGGGTGTACAATGATGTATAAAGATATAAAAAAAAAGCTGTATTGGTGGCCTGTTATGAAACAAGATATCTCTATATTTGTTACTGAGCGCTTAACATTTCAACAAGCTAAAGCAGAACACCAAGGACCAGCAGGGATGTTGAAACCTCTTCCCAAATCAGAATGGAAATGGGAGAACATTTCCATGGATTTCATTGTGGGTTTACCAAGAACGTTCATGGATTTAATTCTATTTAGGTCATAGTGGATCAGCTAACTAATTCAGCTCATTTATTACCAGTTAAGACAAATTACGATCTGAAACAAGTACACAGAGCTATATATTATGGAAATAGTGAAGCTTCATGGCATTCCACTATCAATTGTATCAGATAGAGATTCAAGATTCACATCTATGTTCTGGAAAATTTTGCATCGAAATTTGGGAACCAAGCTAACATTCAGCATAGCTTTCCATCCTCAAACTGTGTTGGGCGCAGTGATGGATTCGGATCACGCTCCCGGAGCACAGCGAAAGTTACGCGAATCAAAACATAAAAAACATACATAGGATGTTTTAGAGTTACCTTTAAAATAAATAGCAAATAAATTTTATTTGCCTGGAATAGCTCCGACTATTCCGATTTTACGCGGCAATATCACTTCAATGGTTGAATCTCCGATTGTTAGCCTAATGCAGTCCACGAATGATTTCAAAATTCCTTCGCTGCCTTGCACTAGAAAGCACAGCGAATTGTCACGAATAGAATCTCCATGCCAATACGTTCGGAACAAGGTCTGGCGGAAGCGGCAGCATCGGCTAGAAATGACGGGGGCGGCACCCGATTTGTGGGATGGGAAAGTGAGGCGATGTGGGGAGAGGATACTATGATTTAATAATCAAGGGGTGAATGAATATGTCTCCTCATTGCAATATTTATAGGTAGAGGGATATAGTTTGAGTTGGACAAAACAGTGAACATCTCGTTTGACTCAAACAGTGAACATTCTGTTCAAGTAAAACAGCGAACATTTGATTTGAATCCCTCAATTGTGGTCCTCATAATCCCAATCGATGATCAGATATCACCAATGTGCTAAGTTTACAAAACTAATCATTATGATGAAAAATTAAATTTTCGAACCACTAAATATATATATGGTAGGTTACTCCCACTACTCATTTTGGAAGTCGTACTCCCACTTTCCTTTCCACATGTTCAACACGTTTAGCTCCATATCCATACGGGAATTGAGAAACCAGTACTTTTGGACTTACCCATCGGACCATGGTAAAAGTTCTAGCAACATCGCCCCATGATCCCCTAGGTATCACTGATAGTTCCTGCAAGAACCAGTTTGGGTATTAATCGGGCCTTAGCCCCTCCAATGACCTGAAAGCACTCTTTGAGAATGTTAGTCCATAGCTCCTAAATTGATCATAAAACAAAAGTTTATTCCATAAGATTTTGAAGCTAATAGAATTTAAATATTTTTTAAAATTTTCTACCTTCCATTAACAGTGGGTATACGTCGATGATACCCTCATACGGGGTCCGACTCATATTATTGGGGTGCTCTATATGCCGGAAATTTGTATACGCGATTGACACTTGTTGCGAGTTGGATGGAACTCCAATAAAATTGGCTGATATTGTTGGGGATGTCATGGCGACCGTCCATTACAAATCAACATTGATGGGTCGTCTTGACACATGATGGTAATCGACATCATATTATTGGACCCTTACTGAACGTGAGGTAAATGCATGGGGTTGCATTTGATGCAATTTGGCTCTACCTTTAGGGGATCATGGTTGGGTGATATTATTCGAGACCATGATTTCTTGATTGGACTCTGTGCACTCCCTAAGGAAACTGGATTTCCCGATTTCATTAGAGAGTGGTGAAATCATTAAAATAGTGGGAGGATAATTCATAAAGTTAAATGATAATATTTTATGTCTTAGTAAATTATTATGTATAGTCATTGATGTATGTCTGTTTTTAATTCAGTATATTTATCATGACTATGCGTGATCCACTCATTGATTCTCGATAATAACAAACTAAACGGAGAGAACTACCTTTCTTGGTTACGGAACCTCAGGATTGTTCTATCCTCGAAGAATCTACTATATGTACTAGATAAATCTCCTCAGAAAGAAGCACCTGTTTAAATCAACCATGTGGAGCTGACTAAGTTTGAGACATGGTGGGACCATGATATCAAAGCCAAGTGGTATATGTTGGCATCTGTGTCCAGCAAATTGCAGAGGAGGTTTGATGAAACGGTGCATGCTGACATTCATCAGCACCTCAAATAACTGTTTGGGAATAACCTGCGACCTAAGATGTACACTACTACCAAGGAGCTCATGATGAGCCACATGCGAGATGGAAATTCGGTCCACGAGAATGGGGTACTCATGATTGGCTCATTGAGAAGTTAAGATGTACACTACTACCAAGGAGCTCATGATGAGCCACATGCGAGATGGAAATTCGGTCCACGAGAATGGGGTACTCATGATTGGCTCATTGAGAAGTTGGTGAGCGCCGATCTCAAACTTCCACATGAGTTGTCTGTGGATTTGTTACTTCTCTCTCTTCCTCCTGCGTACAATAGTTTGTGGTTAACTTCAACATGAACAAAATGGAGGCCAGTCTTAAAGAATTGGTCAACATGTTGGTCATGTGAGGGAACCATCAAAAGGACAAACATGTTCTCCTAATGGGATCATCTTCCTCTACGAAGAAGGGGCCCATAGGCAAAGGGAAGAAGCATTCTTTCCCAGCCAAAGGGGGCGCTTCCAATATAAGCCAAAGGAGAGGTCTTCCAAGCCGGAAACTTATGAGGGCTTTTGCCACCACTGCCACAAGCCTGGGCACTTTTAAAAGGAAGCGCGATAATCAAAACCCCGCACAACTATGACACGCAAGGCTAGGTCATACATCCCTAAGAAAGATGAACAAGTTAGTGGAAGAAGAGATGTTTTAAAGGTCTTACATCAACTCCCTGCCTATTTCTGAGTCTTGATAAAAGGAAAATGACTAAAACACCTTTTAGAGACATGCCTGAGCATGCGAATTGACTGTTGGATTTGATCCATGCAGACGTGTGCGGCGCACTTAGTATCGGTACTAAGTATGGGCACACCTACTTCATTACCTTTACTGATGACTACTTAAGGTATGAAGTATTTATATTTAATGAAATATAAATCTTAAGTCTTTGAAAGGTTCAAGGAATTCAAGAATGAAGTAGAAAACCCACTGGGCATAAGTATTTTAGCTCTTCAATCTGATCGAGGTGGGAAATACATAAGCACAGAGTTTTGGATTATCTTAAATAGAACGGGATTGTCTCTTAGTTAAAACATCTAGGGACACCACTGTTAAATGGTATAGCGGAGCATCGTAATCGAACCCTGATGGACATGGTTCGATCTGTGATGAGCTTTACTGAGCTTCCACCCATGTTTTGGGGCAATGCGCTTGAAATTGTGATATTGTTGTTGAACAATGTCCGCACTAAAGCAGTGGAAAAGACTCCATATGAGATATGTATGAGCAAACAACCAAAGTCCAAAGAGGTGTTTTCGGAGTCACAAGAGTTGTGAGCCCATGCCTAGCTGTATCCCTAAACCATTGAGGGTCACACAAGTAATGAATTCTCAATTCCCGTACGGAAATGATACTCAAGTGTTGAGTATAGTAGGAGGAAGGTTGGGATTTTGACTTCCAAAATTAGATAAGGGAGTAGGACTTCCATATTTAGCTAATAGGAGTAAACCTTCCATGAATAGATTTAGTGGTTCGAAAATTTGATTTTGAATCATAATGATCAGTTTTGCAAACTGAGCACATCGGTGATATCTGATCATCGATCGGGATTATGATGAGACCATAATCAAGGGAGCCGAAATGAATGTTCCCTGTTTGACTTGAACCGAATGTACTATTTGAGTTGAACTGAATGTTCTCTGTTTTTTTCAACTCAAACTCTGCCCCTCTACCTATAAATATGGCAATGAGGATACACATTAACCAATCACTTGATTATTGTACCAAGTTGTGTTGAAAACTCCTCTCTCCCCTCCGCTCCACTCTTGGACTCCTCCTGCCACCACCGTCGCCACCGCCGCCCTACGCTAGATCCCGTTTCGGCCATCTTGGAAAATAGATTCTGTTCATGACAATTTTCTGTTCTTTCTAGTTCAAGGCAGTGAAGGAATTTGGAAACCAGTCGTGGAATGGATTAGGCGAACGATCGGAGATTCAATCGTTGAAGTGCTATTACCACGTAAAATCGGAATAGTCGGATCTGGGCGTGAAGTCACCCAAGGTAAACATTTCTAAACATCCTATGCATGTTTAGTATTGATTTTATTCATGTATGAGCGTTCCCGTGTACAAAAATTTTAAAACTTCCGCTACGCCCTGGGAGCGTGCGGGTCCGTCGTTGCACCAACATTTAGCTCCATATCCATACGAGAATTGAGAAACCAGTACTTGTATGACCCTCAATGGTTCAGGGATACAGCTAGCTATGGGCTCACAACTCCTTGTGACTCTGAAAACACATTTTCGGACTTACCCATCGGACCATGGTAAAGCGTCTAGCAACATCGTCTAATGATCCCTTAGGTATCACTGATAGTGCCTGCAAGAACTAGTAGGTCATGGTTAGCATATAGTACGATCCTTTCATCTTATATATCATGACCGAATCAACGATCATTGGTAAATCGAGAGTCGCTAGAGATTTGATAGCCATGCATATATCTTGGAAATCAAATAGCGACATGGTATGTGCTTCTAGGTAAACCAATTGAGATACAAGAAACCAACTGGGTCACTATATTTTCTACCGAATATTGATCCAGCTGATAAAGGAAAGGGAGGAGCAGTCTGTGCAAGGCTGTAGCGAGCACTGGAATGAATTCAACAAGGATAAGGCATCAGTTAATCATTATCTAATGTTATTTGCATGTTGGAAGCTTAATTGGAAAAGACCAAGAGGAGTGTTAGCCTTTTTTCAAGCAAAATCCGGTCTTCCAATTCCACGAGGAAATTGGCACTTCAATGGTTGAACGACTGGATCGACGCCTAATCTGGTCCACGATCGGAATCTCAACTCCTTCGCCGGTTTGCACTAGAAAACAGATGTGTTGGGATCGATTACCCTCTATTACTAGTTATTCGGTCAATAATCAGCACTTTAGAGGATATAACCAGATCAAGTAAAATACGCTGGATCCAGCTAGACGCTGAAAACCGGATCGCAATAACTAAGCTGGTTCCAGCTGGTTGTTGAAACCAAATAAGTGATAGAGCGAGCGCTAATCATGTTGGTTCCAACTAGATGCTGAAACCAGCTCAAAACAAAGCCGATCGATCTGGTTATTTAACTTGAGCTGCAATAGCTCAGTGTTCTTTAATACTTGTGCACCGAGATACAGATTAAGTAATGAGTTTAAATCATGCGGAAATAACTCAAACTGCACTCTTAAATTTGAAAGCTCTTTTAAACAGTTTCATGCGTATTAAACAAACATGCAATGCATATGTATGAATGCATTAAAGCAGTAAAGAAAATACGCTGATTTGTTTCTGGAAGTTCGGAGAAAACTCTCCTACGTCTCCCCTTCTTCCACAATCGGGAAGGATATCACTAGAAGACTTTGATTGCAGCGTCCCTACGCTACAACCCACTCCGACGACTCGCAGCCGCAAGAACTCCTAGCATCAACCACCGCACACTAAGCCCGCAAGCTGTGTGACTAACAAAACTTCTTTAACGCCTCCGTGAGAAAGGCTACACACACTTCTTTAACGTCTCAGTGTGAAAGACAACACACACTTCTTTAACGTCTCAGTACGAAAGACAACTAGACTTATTTAACGTCTCTGTCCAAAGACTACAATAGAATTCGTTTCAAATTGATTCACTCATTTTTATATTTCTCTCAAATCTCGAATATGTGAGTGAATCATGTGTGAGATTTACAGTGTAAGCTCAATCTCTCAAGTATTAAATCTCACACACTGGGAAGTGCTTCTGTTTGAGCTGATTTTTCATTGTCTTCCCAGGTTCAGTGTTGTGCGTTCTTCTGATGTTTACAGTTTGGTTCGCACAACACTGTTTCAACTTCGCTCTTCTCAGCCTTCTACATGGCTGCTTGTGCTATGTTTTATAGTCTGTTGTAGAGATTTGTCCGTTAGACACAAAGTATTAGACGTTGAAAGGTCTTCTGAAACAGTTGTACTTTGCGTCCTTTGTCAATAAATGCATCGCAGGCTTTTCTTCACTTTAATCACGTGAGCACTGTTCTGAGAAGACAATAAAAGCAAGTCGATTTGAATACTGAAGAGTATTTTTCGTGTAGCGTTGTATTCAAATTTCCTTGATCATAGACGTGATAGCATCTGTTATGCTATCCGAGCTGGTTTGACCTTAACCAGCTTGCCAGCTTTCACTGTTCAGTCCTCCACAGAGCTGGTATTGATCGAGCTGGTTGCTTTTTTGATCCGTTCAAATATCTCTTTTTCTCCTCTCGTTCGCAATCACTCTAGAGCTGATCTTCATCATCTTCAAAACTAAGAGCTTCTCCTGGATCAGCTATTTCTCAGCTTGTCCAACTGGTTTGTCCTTAACCAGCTGGTTCCTAACCTGCTCCCTATATCTGAGCAGACTCTTCATTTGAGCTGTTCTCCAAGCTGGTTTCCTTGGGTGAACCATCTTGGGTTTATGAAGACTACTCGAGTGCCCCAGCATGCAGATTCTTCATCGTCCTGAGGAATCACCTCGAGTCAGTCTTTCTTCTCATTGAAACAACTCTCTTATCCTAGTTGGCCTTCCAGCTGGTCCTTCAACTGGTCGTTCAGCGAGGTATATTGTACTCCGCTTACATGGATCCTCACTCAATCACTGCCCTTGTGCGCTGCACTTGATCTGCACTTGAGCAATTCTGCGCTTCATCCACTGCACTTCAACTCTTCTTGATTCTGCGTTTGAACTGCTCTTCTCCTTTACCAATCTGGTTGACTGGCTTGAATTCTTCTTTGACTTGGTAAAGACAGTGTTGTTTCATCTCGGGTGTCCCCTCACTGTTCTAGCAAAGATATCTTCAAGTCGACCAGCTTGGGTGTCCCCACACTGTTCTAGTTTGGATATCTTTCTGTTTCCTTAATCAAGTGCACTGCACATATCACAAAAGTCGTTAGTCAAATAATAACAGATTTTGTGTGAGTCAAAACTTAGATTCTGATCTATAAAAACAGATCCAACAAGACAAAAATTTCACGAACGGAGAATCCTCGTCGAGATGGTCGGAACAAATTCCGACGGAGGCGGCGACGGCGAGGGAAGGGAGGAGGAGAAAAGTTTGCTGAATAGCTTTTGGTGTTTTTCTTTCTCACACTCTTGAAAGTGTCTCCTCATTGCCATATTTATAGATTGAGGGATAGAGTTTGATTTGAACAAAATAGTGAACATTCGGTTCAACTCAAACAGTGAACATTCGGTTCAACTCAAGCTGTGAACATTTGGTTTAAACTCAAACTGTGAACATTCAGTTCAAGTCAAACTATGAACATTCGTTCGACTCCTCGATTATAGTCTCATCTAATCCCGATCGATGATCAGATATCACCGATGTGCTCAGTTTACAAAACTAATCATTATGTACTTAAAATCGTCCACGTCGCATTGGAAGCTAGAGTCAGTGTACCCTTCCAATTTCAGTTCACCACCCCCATAGACCATGAACATATTCTTATTCATTCGTAAGTACTTAAAAATATCTTTCACAGCCTTCCAATGTATTTGGCCGGGGTTGACTTGGTAGTGGCTCGTGACACTCAGAGCATATGCGACATCCGATCTAGTTGAGATCATACCATACATAATACTACCTATTGCTGAGGCATATGGCACACGTGTCATACTCTCTATCTCCTCATCAGTCTTCGGACACATAAACTTAGACAGAGTGACCCCGTGGTACATAGGTAGGTGTCCTCTCTTGGACTCTTCCATAGAGAATCGCTTAAGTATGATATCTATGAGACCCGTTTATTCGTGGACCAGACTTTGGTCTTGGACGTATCGGGGTTGAGTCAGCTGATATCAGCTGTGCTTGGTGTAGCCATCGGATTTGTTTAAGTGTTGGAATCAAGTATGAGCCAGATCCGTCTCATGCACTGGGAACAGAAGAGGTTGAGCTTGATCAGACTTTGAGTTACGTTGAGTATCCCTTGCTGATCTTGGATAGTAAGGAGAAACAGTTGAGAAATAAAACCATTCCGTTGGTAATGGTTCAGTGGAGCAATCATGGTGGATAAAAAGCTATCTGGGAACTGGAAGAGAAGATGCAGCGTGAATGGCCGCATCTGTTTGAGTAAGCCTTGTAATAGTTTCCAGTAGTTAGCTTGTTTCCAGTTATCTTGAACTCTTGGTTGTGTTATGATTTCTGCTGTTTTTGGACTTGTTTGATTTCGAGGACGAAATCATGTCTTAGTGGGGGAGAGATGTGAGACCCATTTATTCGTGGATCAGATTTTGGTCTTGGACGTATCGGGTTGAGTCAGCTGATAGCAGATGTTCTTGGTGTAGCCATCGGATTTGTTTAAGTGTTGGAATCAGCTGCGTTAAGTTTTCAGATGTCGCGTAGAAGATATCTGTGCGAGCGTTGGATCAAAGTTGAGTGATCGCGTTCAGATGTCTGGAGGAATCTGGATGTTGCGTTTCAGCTGAGAGCGCTAGGAGACAGCTGGAGTAACAGCGTGTTGAGAGTTTTCAGATGTCGTGTGTGTTAGCGTGTTTCTTAGCGGGTAGTGAAACTACATCGTTTGGATTAGTTGGAACGACAGCGTTTTGGATTAGCGGAGAATATTCAGCTGTGAGGTGTGTTAGCCTTCAGCTGTGTGAGAGATATGATATTACGTTGCGATCAGATGTTGTTTAGTTGTTCAGCTGTGAATAGCGGGTGACGTGTACAGCTGCGACAGTAGTTCTCTGCGACGTCGTTTGATTTAAGTGATAGCTGTTTGGTGTAAGGTCATAGATGATGCGAGATTCAGCTGTGTGCAGGATATCAGCTGTGATAGCTGAAGTTATCGGTGGATCTGTTCCCAGTTTCAGTCAGATGTGAGTTTTAATAGGGGATTCAGCTTTTGGTTCTATATTATTGTTTCCCGACACTTAGAATATTTCCCGATAGCAAACCTTATCACGATACCCTAGTTACTGTTCACAGTAACCTTATCTTCTTCGATTGCCGTCGGTAGGCAGCTCCGACGAGAGCGAGAGTGCTAGCGTTGGACTCCTCTTTCTAAGGCATTTCGTTCTATACCTCATTAGCAGGCTTTGGAGGAGCTGGAAGAGGATCACATAGACGTCTTCCTTGTGTAGTCTGTTAGCATGCCATCATAGCTTGTTGGGGCAAGTGTTCAGACCCTGCTCTGTGTTTGTTTAGAGCTATCTGTTGAGATAGTAGGGTAGTACAGCGTTGGTCGAGCTCGTGGCTCCCAGCTGTTGCTTTTCTGTGTTTCGGTCCCTGAGGTTTTGTGTGTTGCCGTTGAGCAGGTGACAGATCTGTGTGCTAGGGACTTCATTGTGGCAATCTGCTTGTGGTAATTGTTGCACATAAGAGTTGAGGTATGGATGTGAGCTTGTTTTATAGCATTGTACTTGGCATGGGTATTATGTATGTGCCGTGTATGCTCTGTGTTGTTGTTACTTGCATATATTCTGTGATTTATATGGCAAGCTGTTGCATTGCATATGCACATATCCTGCTTCAATTCAGATCTTGTAGCCGTGCCTTGTTGTGCCGTTTCTGTTGCGTGCCAGGATGCGAGGGCGAGCCGCAATATCGCACTCTCATCTCCCTGCTAGGTTCAGTTAGCCGCTATGAGCCGAGTGGTTAACTACCACATTTCATGAGTGGGCAACGGTAGGTTGAGCAGCTGTGGTGCATCTGGTATCGGGTGTGGTGTAGAGATGAGTGGGTAATTCCCATATGCTTGTACACACACCGTGACCACAAATCCTTGCAGAATCTGTTGTCAGCTATTGAGTTGTGCTTGAGTTCCTTGGCTCCCTGTTTGGTTGTAGCCTTCGGCTGTTGTCCCGTTTCTCATGCATAGCATCTGCATTGTATCTTTTGCTGTCTATTGTTGTTTTTCAGTTGCTCTCCGTACTGGGGTTTGACCCCATGTCCCTCTGGGTCTTGGTTTGTTTGTTTGCCTGTCGTTGTTCAGGTTTCCCAGGTTTCTCAGCTGGCCGTGGTTTTGACCCAGCTGGAGGTGCCCCAGGCGGTGGCTAGAGTGTCCCAGTAGCGTATAGCATATATGTACTAGTACTGTCAGCCGGGGAATGCCCTGTGCTTGTGTGATTACATTGTATGCTGTAGTACTTGTATTTGTTTGAATGCTATAATGTTGTATTGAGTGTTTATAAACTGGGATATTTTAAGTATCGTGTATTTTAAATTATATGTTTTAAACCGTCAGGCCAAAAGCGAAAAATTTGCCACTATTTTATTGATTCTGCGCTTTTGTGTGGTTTTACTCTGATTTGTGCACGAGGCCTGAAATTTTTGGGATCAGAGCTTAAGCTGGGATAAGCTCGATTTCTTTGATCACACTTGAGTCTAGGCATAGTTTTGTGTGTTGCATGTGCTTGATTTTGTGATCTATGTGCTGTATTTGTTGCTGTGTGATCTTACCCTCTTTGTGCTTTCTTAGATGCCGCCTAGACGTAGGGGTAGAGGTAGAGGGCAGTTTTCGAAGGAGTCGGAAGGTCAAAACGAGGATGATCAGCGTAGCTTTCCCCTTCGCGATCGCGGTAGGCAAGCCGAGGAAGAGGTGATGAGTTGGCCGCTCGTGTGAACGATATGGAACTAGTTATGGCTAGGTTTCAGTGTATGAATCCTCAGGTTTTCAATGGGGATGAGTCTAGTGCTGATGCGGATTCGTGGTTGCATCATGTCACCGGTTTGTTTAACCGTGTGCAGTATGATGATGAGCTCAAGTTGAGTCTAGCTACTTTCCAGTTCAGGAAAGGTTCTCAGCCCCCCCAGCAGCAGCAGTCAGTCCAACAGTCAGGATGCCAGAGATTTAGGCCTCGTGGCCACAAGTTCAAGAAGAAGACGGGTTCTAGTTCTTCTGGTTCTGGTAGTTCTAGCAGTGGTAGCCCTAGGGCAGAGTTTTGTGGTTTTTGTGGAGGCAAGCACCCTTCGACGCAGTGTGTTGGTGTGCAAGGTTCGTGCAACATCTGTGGGCAGTATGGACATTTTGCAAGAGTGTGTCCGTTGGCTGGATCTCAGCAAGCCGCAGCCCAACCGCAAGGTCGAGGTGGATCTTCTAGGGGTCGTTCTTTTCAGATGCCTCAGCCTAGAGTAGGGGAGACGTAGTTTAGGCCGTTCCAGCAGCCTGGTCCATCGCGTTTCGGACAGTCTTCCCAGCAGCATTTCTCCGTACCCCAGCAAGCCCAAGTGAATGCCATTACGAGGGAGCAAGCGGAGGGCACGCCGAGCGGAGTGATTGCAGGTATTTGTTCTGTCTTTGATTTTCCTGCACGAGTATTGTTTGATACTGGCGCATCGCATTCTTTTATTTCTGATGCATTTGTGATTGAAAATGGTTTGCATACCACCCTTTTGGGCGATGTTGGCTCTGTTGCGACTCATGTCGGTGCGAGCCTGTACTCCCGAGAGGTTTGTTGAATGGTGTTCTACGTTTTGGTGAGAATGTTTTGGTAGAGAACCTGATTCGTTTAGTGTTGTGGGATTTTGACTGTATAGTAGGTATGGACGTGTTGTCTACCTATAGTATCGAGTTGTCGTCTGGCACAGCTCCGATTTTGCGTGCTCCGTATTGTTTAGCACCTGCAGAGTTGAGGGAGCTTAAGGAGCAGCTTGAAGACTTGTTGGAGAAAGGTTTTATTAGACCTAATATGTCGCCGTGGGGAGCTCCTATCTTGTTTGTCAAGAAGAAGGATGGATCGATGAGGATGTGCATCGATTTCCGGTAGCTGAATAAGGCCACTGTGAAGAATAAGTACCCGTTACCTAGAATCGATGATCTGTTCGACCAGTTGCAAGGTTCTGCCGTGTATTCGAAGATCGATCTGCGATCGGGGTACCATCAGTTGCGATTAGAGAGCAAGATGTTGCGAAAACTGCGTTTCGTACGAGGTACGGGCATTATGAGTTTCTAGTTATGCCTTTTGGTTTGACGAATGCCCATGCAGTTTTCATGGACTTGATGAATATGGTCTTTCGAGAGTTCATCGATCAGTTTGTGATTGTGTTTATCGATGACATTTTGGTGTATTCGAAGACTCTGATGGAGCACAAAGAGCATCTGAGAGTTGTTCTTCACACACTTCGAGACTCGCAGCTGTATGCTAAGTTTTCTAAGTGCGAGTTTTGGTTGGATCGAGTTGTGTTTCTGGGTCATGTGATTTCAGCAGATGGGATTTCTGTTGATCCCAGTAAGGTGGAAGCTGTTGTCAGTTGGGAGCGTCCCAGGAATGTGTCAGAGATCCGTAGTTTCTTGGGTCTGGCTGGCTATTATCGTCATTTTATCGAAGGATTTTCTAGTATAGCTAAGCCTATGACGCAGTTGACTCAGAAGGAGAAGCGATTTTTTTGGACTGAGCAATGCGAGAGTAGTTTTCAGTTGCTCAAAAATAAGCTAACTTTTGCGCCTGTGTTAGCTTTGCCGTATGGTTCAGGTGGTTTTGTTGTGTGTTTCGATGCTTCGCTCAATGGATTGAGTTGTGTGTTGATGCAGCATGGTCGAGTCATTGCTTATGCTTCTAGTCAGTTGAAACAGCATGAGACTCGATACCCAGTTCACGATTTAGAGCTAGCAGTCGTGGTCTTTGCGTTGAAGATTTGGCGCCACTATCTGTATGGCGAGCAGTTTGTGGTGTATTCGGACCACAAAAGTCTCCAGTATTTGTTTTCTCAGTCGGATTTGAACATGAGACAGCGTAGATGGATGGAGCTGCTTAAGGATTTTGATTGTGAGATCCAATATCAGCCTGGGAAGAGTAATGTATTTGCTGATGCGGAGCAGGAAGGCTCAAGGAGCGATGTTTGCGTCGTTGTGTGCTTCTAAGGACCGTGAGCATCTTAGCACTAATGGTTGGCATTTTTACCCAGCTGAGGATTATGCTGTGGTGTCTTCTTTCCAAGTTGAGCCACAGATCATTGCGAGCATTAGAGCTGCTCAGAGGACAGATCCTTCCATCCATTAGCTAAAGCTAAAAGTTAGAGCTGGTCAGCGATGCGGAGCAGGAAGGCTCAAGGAGCGATGTTTGCGTCGTTGTGTGCTTCTAAGGACCGTGAGCATCTTAGCACTAATGGTTGGCATTTTTACCCAGCTGAGGATTATGCTGTGGTGTCTTCTTTCCAAGTTGAGCCACAGATCATTGCGAGCATTAGAGCTGCTCAGAGGACAGATCCTTCCATCCATTAGCTAAAGCTAAAAGTTAGAGCTGGTCAGCTAGAGTACTACACTGATTCAGGAGATGGTTGTTTGTTTTTCCGTGGTCGGTTGGTTGTGCCGAATCTAATTGATATAAAGGAGGAGATCCTTAGAGAAGCGCACTACAGTATACACAGTGTTCATCCTGGTGTAAGAAAGATGTATTATGCCTTAAAGTCTCACTTCTGGTGGGCTGGTTTGAAGAGTGACGTTGCTGATTTTGTGGCAATATGTCTGAATTGTCAGCAAGTTAAGGCTGAAAGGATGAGACCTGGTGGTCTGTTGCAGAGTTTGGAAGTGCCCCAGTGGAATTGGGAGCACATAGCTATGGATTTTGTGACGCATCTGCCTCGTTCTAGCAGAGGGTGCGATGCAGTTTGGGTTGTTGTTTACAGATTGTCGAAGTCTGCGCACTTCGTTCCCTATGGTATGACATTTTCTTTGAAGAAAATGGCGAAGTTGTATGTTGATTTTGTGGTTAGACTGCATGGTGTGCCTGTTTCCATTGTTTCAGACATAGACCCGAGGTTTACTTCCAGGTTTTGGAAGAGTTTGCAGACAACTTTAGGTACCAGATTAGCTATGAGTACAGCGTATCACCCCCAAACAGATGGCCAGTCTGAGCGAAATATCCAGATTTTGGATGATATGTTAAGAGCTGTGGTGATGGACTTCGGTGGTAGCTGGCAGGATTCACTGTCTTTGGTTGAGTTTTCTTACAATAACAGCTACCAGGTGACGATTGGTATGGCACCATTTGAAGCCTTGTATGGCAGGAAGTGCAGGTCGCTTGTGTGTTGGGAAGAAGTTGGGGAAAATCAGCTGCCTTCTCCAGAGTTTGTGCAGCAGATGAGAGATCATGTGAATCTGATTCGCCAGCGTATGAAAGCTGCACAAGATCGCCAAGCTAGTTATGCGAACAAGAGGCGTAGGACTTTAGAGTTTCAGGTTGGTGATCGTGTTTTCCTTAAGGTTTCTCCGTTCAGAAGTGTCATGCGTTTTGGTCTGAAGGGTAAGTTGGCTCCTCGTTATGTTGGACCATATGAGATTGTTGAGAGGATTGGCCCTTTGGCATATTGGCTGTTGTTTCCACCATATTTGTCTTCCTTACATGATGTGTTTCGTGTTTTGATGTTGAGGAAGTATGAGACAGATCCGTATCATGTGTTGGGAACAGACGAGGTAGAGCTTGATCATACTTTGAGCTATGTTGAGTATCCCTTGAATATTTTGGACAGAAAAGAGAAACAGCTGAGTAATAAGACCATTCCCTTGGTGATGGTCCAGTGGAGCAAGCATGGTAGAGAAGAAGCTACGTGGGAACTGGAAGAGAAGATGCAGCGTGAGTGGCCCCATCTGTTTGAGTAAGCTTTGTGACAGTTTCCAGTAGTTAGCTTGTTTCCAGTTATCTTGAACTCTTGGTTGTGTTATGATTTCTGCTGTTTTTGGACTTGTTTGATTTCGAGGACGAAATCATGTCTTAGTGGGGGAGAGATGTGAGACCCATTTATTCGTGGATCAGATTTTGGTCTTGGACGTATCGGGTTGAGTCAGCTGATAGCAGATGTTCTTGGTGTAGCCATCGGATTTGTTTAAGTGTTGGAATCAGCTGCGTTAAGTTTTCAGATGTCGCGTAGAAGATATCTGTGCGAGCGTTGGATCAAAGTTGAGTGATCGCGTTCAGATGTCTGGAGGAATCTGGATGTCGCGTTTCAGCTGAGAGCGCTAGGAGACAGCTGGAGCAGCAGCGTGTTGAGAGTTTTCAGATGTCGTGTGTGTTAGCGTGTTTCTTAGCGGGTAGTGAAACTACATCGTTTGGATTAGTTGGAACGACAGCGTTTTGGATTAGCGGAGAATATTCAGCTGTGAGGTGTGTTAGCCTTCAGCTGTGTGAGAGATATGATATTACGTTGCGATCAGATGTTGTTTAGTTGTTCAGCTGTGAATAGCGGGTGACGTGTACAGCTGCGACAGTAGTTCTCTGCGACGTCGTTTGATTTAAGTGATAGCTGTTTGGTGTAAGGTCATAGATGATGCGAGATTCAGCTGTGTGCAGGATATCAGCTGTGATAGCTGAAGTTATCGGTGGATCTGTTCCCAGTTTCAGTCAGATGTGAGTTTTAATAGGGGATTCAGCTTTTGGTTCTATATTATTGTTTCCCGACACTTAGAATATTTCCCGATAGCAAACCTTATCACGATACCCTAGTTACTGTTCACAGTAACCTTATCTTCTTCGATTGCCGTCGGTAGGCAGCTCCGACGAGAGCGAGAGTGCTAGCGTTGGACTCCTCTTTCTAAGGCATTTCGTTCTATACCTCATTAGCAGGCTTTGGAGGAGCTGGAAGAGGATCACATAGACGTCTTCCTTGTGTAGTCTGTTAGCGTGCCATCCTAGATTTTTGGGGCAAGTGTTCAGACCCTGCTCTGTGTTTGTTTAGAGCTATCTGTTGAGTTAGTAGGGTAGTACAGCATTGGTCGAGCCCGTGGCTCCCAGCTGTTGCTTTTCTGTGTTTCGGTCCCTGAGGTTTTGTGTGTTGCCGTTGAGCAGGTGACAGATCTGTGTGCTAGGGACTTCATTGTGGCAATCTGCGTGTGGTAATTGTTTCACATAAGAGTTGAGGTACGGATGTGAGCTTTGTTTTAAAGCATTGGACTGGGCATGGGTATTATGTATGTTCTGTGTATGCTCTGTGTTGTTGTTACTTGCATATATTCTGTGATTTATATGGCAAGTTGTTGCATTGCATAAGCACATATCCTGCTTCAATTCAGATCTTGTAGCCGTGCCTTGTTGTGCTGTTTCTGTTGCGTGCCAGGATGCGAGGGCGAGCGGCAATATCGCACTCTCATCTCCCTGCTGGGTTCAGTTAGCCGCTATGAGCCGAGTGGTTAACTACCACATTTCATGAGTAGGCAACGGCAGGTTGAGCAGCTGTGATGCATCTGGTATCGGGTGTGGTGTAGAGATGAGTGGGTAATTCCCATATGCTTGTACACACACCGTGGCCATAAATGCTTGCAGAATCTGTTGTCAGCTATTGACCAGTGCTTGAGTTCCTTGGCTCCCTATTCGGTTGTAGCCTTCGGCTGTTGTCCCGTTTCTTATGCATAGCATCTGCATTGTTTCTGTTGTTGTCTAGTGCTGTTTTTCAGTTGCTCTCCGTACTGGGGTTTGACCCCATGTCCCTTTGGGGCTTGGTTTGTTTGTTTTCCTGTCGTTGTTCAGGTTTCCCAGGTTTCTCAGCTGGCCGTGGTTTGACCCAGCTGGAGGTGCCCCAGGCGGTGGCTAGAGTATCCCAGTAGCGTATAGCATATATGTACTAGTACGTCAGTTGGGGAATGCCCTGTGCTTGTGGGATTTCATTGTATGCTGTAGTACTTGTATTTGTTTGAATGCTATAATGTTGTATTGAGTGTTTGTAAACTGGGATATTTTAAGTATTGTGTATTTTATATTATATGTTTTAAACCGTCAGGCCAAAAGCGAAAAATTTGCCACTATTTTATTTCTTCCGCGCTGTGTTTTGTGTGGTTTTACTCTGATTTGTGCACGAGGCCTGACAGTATCGATATAGGTCGCTTGAGTGAGTTCGGGCATTCTTTTTGATCTATCTCTATATATCTGTATTCCCAGAATATAGGATGCTTCATCCATGTCCTTCATCGAGAATCTACTAAACAACCATACTTTAGTTGACTACAGCATTCCTACATCATTCCCAATGAGTAGAATGTCATCAACATAAAGTACTAGGAATGTCACAGCATTCTCAACTACCTTATTATAAACGCATGGCTCCTCGGGATTCTTGATGAAACCAATTATTTAATTGTTTCATCAAATCTCAGGTTCCAACTTCTCGATGCTTGCTTGAGACCGTAGATCGATCTCTGAAGTTTGCATACTTTATGTTCACTTCCTACATATGTGAAACCCTCATGCTACGTCATATAGATCTATTCCTTAATGTTTCCATTAAGGAACACAGTTTTCACATCCATTTGCCATATCTCATAGTCGTACCATGCGGCTATGGCTAGTAGGATTCTAATTGACTTGAGCATTGCGACTGGTGAAAAGGTTTCATCATAATCAACATTTTGTCTTTGAGTGTAATCTTTCGTGACCAGTCACGTCTTGTAGGTCAGTACCTTACCATCAGTCCCAAGTTTTCTTTTGTATATCCATTTACACCCAATAGAAACTATTCTTTCGAGAGGATTCACAAAATTCCAAACTTGGTTCGAATGCATTGAATCAATCTCAGATTGCATTGCTTGAGGCCACAAATTAGAATCAGCATCGGAAATTGCCTCCTTGAAGGTTCTTGGATCACATCCAACAGTTTGATCACTTTGATCATCTTCAAGGAAGAAATCATATCTAATAGGAGCCCTAGGAACCCTTTCAGATCTCCTAGGTGTGTCCATATAAAGGATTGACCCTTGAGGTGCGGGAGATTCACTTGGTACTTCAGTTGGTTCTCGAACCTCTTCAAGTTATACTATTTTTCCTTTTCTATCAAGTAGAAATTCCTTTTCCAGAAAGGTGGCATTTCTAGAAACAAACACTTTTGTTTCATTGGGATAGTAGAAGCAGTATCCAATAGAATTCTTTGGATACCCAATGAAGTAGCATAAGAGGGATCTGTTATCCAGCTTATCTCCCACTGTCTGCTTCACGTAAGCAGGACATCCCCAACTCCTCAAGTACGAGTACTTGGGTGGCTTGCCCATTCGTATCTCATAAGGAGTTTCATCCACTGCCTTTGTGTGTACATTGTTCAACAACATTACCGTTGTTCGAGCGTATAGCCCCAAAACAATGTAGGAAGTTCAGTGAAACTCATCATAGATCTGACCATGTCCATCAAGGTTCGATTACGACGCTCCGTTACACCATTGAGCTGTGGTGTGGCAAGAGGGGTCCACTGTGAGAGAATCTCATTCTCTTTAAGATAGTCTTGATATTCGGCACTCAAGTATTCTCCACCTCGATCGGATCGAATACTTCAGCCTTAAATTCTTTGAACTTTCAAAAGATTCAGACTTGTGCTTCATTGAGTACAAGTATCCATACCTAGAGTGATCATCGATAAAGGTGGTGAAGTAGGTGTGACCGGACTTAGTACCAATGTTAAGTGGGCCACACACATCAGTATGGATTAAATCCAATATGCCTTGAGCACGTTCAGGCTTGCCCGTGAAGGGCAATTTTTTCATTTTTCCCTTGAGACAAGATCCACAAATTGGTAGGAAATTATTGTCAGACATATTAAACATGTCGCTCCTAATCATCTTGTTCATCCTATTAAGGAAATATGACCTAGCCTAGAATGCCAAAGTTGTGCCAGATTCAGACTATCGTTTTTCCTTTTTATTTTTGTTGTGTGTGTTTTCACATCACGAGTTGGAACTTCTCTCAATTTTAAGGCATATAGATCGTTTTTGCATCCCCAATTCCAATTAAACATTCATTCTTGTAAATATTGCAAATCGAATTGGCAAAATGACAAGAATATCCATCACTATCAAGCATAGAAACGGAAATAATGTTCTTTATTAGTTCAGAAACAAATAAAACATTTCTCAACAACTTAAATTTTGAAGAAAGAAATAAATAAACATCTCTGATAGCTTTGGCCACAACCCTTGCTCTGTTGTCAAGCCTCAAGTGAGTCTCACCCTCCCTTAGACGTCCGACTTCTTGTTATTACCTACAAGTCATTGCAGATATGATATCCACATCCGGTATCAAGTACCCAATAAGTCGAGTTAAGAGACATATTTATTTCAACATAGAACATACATTTTGCAGTTCATAACTGCTCGAGGTAATCCTTATAGTTCATCCTCCCGTTCCCAGGATTTTGGCAGTGGTGGCAAACATCTTCAGATTTGTTCGGCTTTGAAGCCCTTGCCTTGGGCTTCTTGGTGGGCTTTCCCTCCTTCGTAGGGGCAGAACACTTCATACCCTTGCGTTTGGGCCCCTTCTCGTAGATGAAAAAGATCCCAAAAGGAGGACGGGCTTGTCCTTCTTTATGGTCCCCTCGAACACGACAAGCATGTTTACCACCTCTTCAAGGGTGGTCTCCAGCTTGTTCATGTTGAATTTGACCACAAAGGGGTCGAACGCAGCAGGCAGGAAGAGGAGAAGCAGATCCACAGACAGCTGATGTGGAAGCGTGATATCAAGGCCCACTAGCTTCTCAATGATCCTAATCATACGGACCCCATGCTCGCGGACCAAAGTCCCCTCGCCCATGCGACTCGTCATGAGCTCCTTGACAGTAGTGAACCTCTCAGTCCGAGAGTTCTCCCCATACAGCTCTTTGAGATGAAGGTGTATGTCAGCAACATACACCGTCTTCTCAAAACGCCGCTGCATTTCGTTGGGAGATAGGCCCGAAAAAACCTAGGATTCAATCTCCGCAACTTCACCCCCGCCCCGACCCCGCCACACGGGCGGTGCCCCGCCACCCGCAAGCGTGCTGCACACTGTGCGCGTCCCTGTAAGCTGCGTGCACAAGGGGCGGCCATTTTTCACGACCAACTCGAGCAAGAGGGACGGCGTGCTCGCGTACGGGCGTGCGGAACGTTCACGCACCCCTGTGCACGACGTGCGCGCATGGGTACCGGCCAGCGGGCGCAACTCCCGTCGGGATGTGCATGCGGGGGCGGGTGCACGACTGGCGCACAACGCCCGCCGCAACATGCGCACATGATGCATCACCGGCCCCACGATATGCGCGAGGCAGGAGCCCGTGGCGTGCGCGACGTGCGTGGGGTGGTTGCGTGATGGCCAGAATTTTTTTTTCGAAAAACGAGATTTTTGATGCAATTCAGGTAGAATGGTGTATTGATAGATCCGAGCCAAAGCTCTGATACCACTGTTGGCGTAGCGGCGGATCCGGATCCCGCTCACGGGGCACAGCGGAAGAATTAAAAATTGGATCATTGGAACGGTCAATACACCTATGAAAAAATCAAAACATTCATAGAATGTTAGAGGGTACCTTGATGGCGTTTAGGCACCTGGCTCCGACCAATTCCATGAGGAAATTGGCACTTCAATGGTTGAACGGTTGGATCGACGCCTAATCTGGTCCACGACCGGAATCTCAACTCCTTCGTCGGTTTGCACTAGAAAACAGACAAAAATTTCAGGGATGGTATCTCCTCGTCGAGATGGTCGGAACAAATTCCGACGGTGACGGCGGGCGGCGACGGCGAGGGAAGGGAGGAGGAGAAAAGTTTGCTGAATAGCTTTTGGTGTTTTTCTTTCTCACACTCTTGAAAGTGTCTCCTCATTTTCATATTTATAGATTGAGGGATAGAGTTTGATTTGAATAAAACAGTTAACTTTCAGTTCAACTCAAACAGTGAACATTCGGTTCAACTCAAACTATGAACATTCGATTCAACTCAAATTGTGAACATTTAGTTCAAGTCAAACTGTGAACATTCGTTTCGATTCCCTCAATTATGGTCTCATCATAATCCCGATCGATGATCAGATATCATCGATGTGCTCAGTTTAAAAATAATTATGAAGCAAAATGAAATTTTCGGACCACTAAATCTATATATGACAGGTTTACTCTCATTAGCTAAATTAAAGTCCTACTCCCTTAGCTACTTTTTGTAGGAAGTCATACTCCCAACCTTCCTCATGCTATACTCACACTTTGAGTACCATATCCGTACGGAAGTCGCACTTCCTAAAATCCTCCTCCTATGCTCAACGCATTGAGCTCAGTTTCCGTGCGGGAAATTGGAAAATCAGTACTGTGTGACCTCAATGGTTCAGGGATACAGCAGCCGTGGGCTCACAACCTTTTGTGACTCCGAAAGCATATTTTTGGACCATGGTAAAGCGTCTAGCTCGCTTGATCCCCTAGGTATCACTGATAGTGCCTGCAAAAACCAGTCGGTCATGGTTGACGTACAGTACGGTCCTTTCAACTCAAATATCCCGATCAGATCAACGACCATTGGTAAATCGAGAATCGCTAGAGATCCAATAACCATGCATACATCTTGGAGATCAAATAATGACATCGCATGTGTTATTAGGTAAACTCATTTACCTAAAACAAATCTAGTACTCTGGCCAGAGATTTGTCACACTATTATCTCATCAGATAGCATAGGATATCCACTCACAAGGGTGAGCGGTGAATCTTTGACAACGAAGCATCGACTCCTACATGCATCGGGACCTCACCCAATCCCACCACCTGATGACCCCAGCTGAGTCGGTAAACGGGTCAAAGTGAGGCACTTATCATGTAGAGTCTCAATGACGTTTCGAGTAATAAGGACTAATCTGTACAACCAGGACCTCGGACTTAATCCACTTGACAAATGATAACCACTTGGAAAGTTCGAACGAGGGTAGTTCGATAGATCACCAGGTCACTATCCATCTGCATGCTTAGAACATCACTATGTTCCCTACTAATGAAACGTGGTACTTCGCATCGCAGATGCTAGTCTCAAGCTCGGGTGGCCCTTATCCTATTTTGGACGGCCCAATCGACTAGGAACATGTTTAGAATACACAGTGACTATTAGATGTGTTTCATGATAGCCATCAAGTCCACTATCACATCTAACATACACTATAGTGCATTCAAGGCCTTTATCCAATAATTGTAATCATAATAATGAAGATAAAGAATGCCATAAAAGAATGAAAATTCATAAATAAAGATAGCCATACATAGAGTCAACAAGAACCCACACGTCACAAGTTGGCTAGTTGGGCACCTATTCTAACAAAGACAACTCAGGTAAAAGGATTTCATATTTGTTGGTCCCAAAATACCAGGTACCAGGTCGTGAAAATGCCTGCCACAACTCACGTAGGCTCTCACATAGCCTTAACATCAACCCCGTAAGTTACGTGCATTTAAAAATATAAGATTTAAAAAACCAGCACGTAACTCAAACCGGATCGCTTATATGTGTAACCAGCTCGGCGCTAAACCAGCACGGTGCAATAGCTTGGTTCCATATGGTCCTTGAAACCAGCTCAATGAAAGAGCGAGCGATCTGGTTGTTTATATACTTGAGCTGCAATAGCTCAGTGTTCTTGAATACTTGTGCATCGAGATACAGATTGAGTAATGAGTTTTAATCATGCAGAAATAACTCAAACTGCACTCTTAAATTCGAAAGCTCTTTTAAACATTTTTATGCGTGTTAAAAAAACATACTATGCGTATGAATGAATGCAGTAAAGAAGCAAAGGAATACGCTGGGATTTGTTTATGAAAGTTCGGAGAAAACTCTCCTACGTCTCCCCTTCTTCCACAATCGGGAAGGATATCACTAGAAGACTTTGATTGCAGCGTCCCTACGCTACAACCCACTCCGACGACCCGCAGCCGCAAGAACTCCTAGCATCACCACCACACACTAAGCCCCCAAGTTACGTGACTAACAACACTTCTTTAACGCCTCAGTGAGAAAGGCTACAGACACTTCTTTAACGTCTCAGTGCGAAATACAACCCACACTTCTTTAACGTCTCAGTGCAAAATACAACTAGACTGGTTTAACGTCTTTGTACAAAGACTACAATGGAGAGTTTTTAAAATTAATTCACTCAACTCAACAATTTATCTCTTAGCTCTCATATGTGAGTGAATCTTGTGTGAGATTACAGTGTACGCTCAATCTCTCGAATATAGAATCTCACACACTGAGAAGTGCTCCTAGTCCGAGCTGGTTTCACTAATGTCTTCCCAGATCTTGTGTTGTGCGTTCTGATATTTTACATTTTGGTTCGCTCAACACTTCGCTCTTTTCTTTTGCGCTCTTCTGTTGTATGCACCTTACTCTCACTTATCTGCTCATCGTCTTCTTCATATAAATAGCCTGTGCAGATCTTGCCCGTTGGACACATCTTTCCAGCCGTTGATAAGTCTTCTAAAAAGGTTCTGGCATGGTTGTACTTTGTGTCCTTTGTATTTAATGCTTCTGCAGGCTTTGTAGACTTTGAGCATGTGAGCACTGTACAGGTCTGTACCTGATGTGGACAACACAGCAAATCAATTTCAACATTAATACTCACTCTTCGAAATGTCTTGTGTTCAAATTTCTTCGCTTGTCATTTTTTCTAATTCTGCTCTTGACCTATGCTCTGCTTGCTGAGCTGGTTTGACCTTAACCATCTTTCCTCTGTTTCTTCTTTGCTATGAGCTGGTCTGTCCATTGAGCTGGTCGCTTCTCAACTAATCTGCTCTTGATCTGATCTGCTACAGTGCTTTGTTCCAGCTTGCTGTTGAGCTGCTATATTTCTTTTCATGCTTCTATCTCTGTATCAACTCGCTTCTGTTGCAGGTTCATAATCCGGCTGGGGAACCAAGTATGAAAATATGAAAGGTTTGGGATGAACTTGCATATTTTCGCATGAGACCAGTGCTATCCCCTCCGAAAAGGTCCGACGAGTAAGACTCACCACTACGTCGTGACATAAGCCGCTTTTTGGCCAAATTAATTCGTTTAGGCCTCCGAAATCGCGTTAGAAACTTATATAAATTCCAGTACTTCACTTCATCCATCTGCACTTGAACTCTGCACTTGATTTGCGCTTGAGTCATTCTGCTCTTCACTATACTGTGCTTGATCTTTGTGCTGCTCCTACTCCAAGCCGGTGAACCAGCTTGGTGTTCCCTGCATTCTGGAAGTAAACTACTGAACTAGCTTGGGCATCCCCTTACTGTTCCAGCTAGATATCTTCGACCAGTCCAGCTCAGGCGTCCCCTTACTGTTCCAGTTTGGATATCTTCATGTCTACTCCAGACTAATCAAGTTGCGCATGTCATGTAGAGCGTTAGTACAGTAGTAGCAGATTTTATGTGAATCAAAACTTAGATTTTGATCTGTAGAAACATATCCAGCAAGATTATTTTGAGGTATCGTACAAATTGATTAGATGTGTTAACTTCTCATTATCGCTTTGTAGTCGTTGGAACTACTTTGATTGAATTCAAGATATACCAGAGATTTGTTTTTCAACGGAGTACGACGGAGTATATGCTAAAAGAGGAAAGCATTTAATGAAGATGTACGTGAACAGTACAAGTATTAAAAACTCCGCATACATATCCTTTGGATCTATACGACGTGTCTACTCGTAACATTTATTACCGTTGATCCAAAGATTATAAATTGGAGAAGCAAATCAGTTCTGAGATACTTCTTGAATAACATTATCCTACACAATCCAAGTTTTGCGAATAGAACAGAAAATTCTACGAACTCACTATTGTAAAACCACCTTACAAAAAGTGACACACAGGCAGCTTGTTGTTATCAACCTTCTTTGTAACATAATCTGTCAAAACACTTTGTAGCGTTAAGATTTCTTTGTACATAAAAAACAGAGTGTTGAGAGCTAGAATAGTTGAAACGTCTTAGAGCTGTAATATGTATTCTAGAACAGATACCGAGTCTGCTTCTGTTGTAAGAGTGCTAGGAGTCTTGCAGCTGCTGGCTGTCGGACCCGATTTTTACAGGCACTGTAATTATCAAATATTCTAGTGGAAATCCTTCCTGTTGAGGAATAAGGGGAGACATAGGAGTTTAAGCTCCGAACTTCTAGAAACAAATTATATCTCATTTATTTACAGCTTCCAATCTTTACTTTATCTTTTCACTGTTGAATCAAATTACTTTCGCACAATTATATTTGTTAGCGAGACAAAAGATTACATCGAGAAAGCTCCGAGCTGGTAACTCAGCTTAGAGACAAACCGAGTGCTTGCAAAATAATTTTTACGAAAGAGTTTTAAAAAAGACGAAAGGAGTTCATTCACCCTCCCCTGAACTCTCGAGTTGTGTTTTCGATCCTAACATAAAATACAAGTGACAACTCACCGGACATAAAATATAGCATTATACAATTCAATATTTACGTACATATATGTCCTCCACAAGTGAAAATACTTGTAGAAAAAACTCATGTAATAATTTATAGTCTTCGACTAGAGGGATTGTTCTTTTCAAAGTCTATTGTCCTAGTTTTTTCATTACTAAAAAGGAAAAAATTGTTAGGAAAATTTAAGCTAAGTTTGATGATAACAAAATATTCAGCTTGGGGATCAGATCTAAGCAGTTTTTGTTAGAACAGATCACATGGTCAAGACCAGCTGAGTAGAACTGAAACAGAACAACTCAGGGAACAAGCATTGTGTACAAGAGCAGATCAGTTCAGGCGCTGTGTTCAAGAGCATATTAGTCCAAGTGCAGTGTTCAACAGAAGATCATATTAGTTCTCAGTTAGTACAGTTCGGATAGTTCAATACACATTATGGACATAATAGATCAGATGAGTACAAGTATTGTTGAGATTTTTGTCTTTCAAGAGCATTTATAGTCACAGAAAAGTAAGGCAACAATCAGAATAATGACAATAATGTTGAGTACGAAGATTGCCTTATTAAGCTTGAAAATACGAGAATTTAATGCATAAATATGGAGTACACAGACTGCATTAAATATGCATAAATGCTCAAGTACAAAGATTCAGTAGTTGAAAGTATCATTCTAAATTATTATTTGGATTCCAAGCCTATTTGTTCAAAGCTCTCATTCAGCACACATTTGGTATATTGTAATTCAGCTTAGCTGAATCAGCTCAAGCTTATTCGTATATAAAATATCAATAACAGAATGTTATTTGTAAACTAACAAAATTATTCTGTTAAGTGTGAGAGTGTTAGTTCAGATCAGCAGTATGCTAAGCTGATTAGATCTGATTAAAGCGACCCAAAGTGAGTCAAACTTTTGATATGGTTATTGTGTAGGATAGAGTTGATATCAAATAAGCAATATTCATTTATTTATGATTTTTGTAAAAAAGATCGAGAACAAAAAAATCCAAGTTACTATTTAAAAATCAAATATTGACACCTTATAGGACTAAAACCTAAAATAGGTCAACTTAAAGGATGAAATCCTAATTTTCCAAATAAAGAGGTTAGTGCTATTGTGTCAAGTATATTTCCCAAAAGAGACATTACAAAGTAGTTATCATGTTACTTTATTAACTGTATATCATGTATTTCTTGGCATTTAGAATTTGGTTGCTCAAGAAGAGTATTGAAATCATATTATTCATTGCTTTTCAGATTTTTGGGTTTCGGTTTTCGTTGGCCCCAGCTAGGAAAAGTTACTGTCATGCATTTTTAGCTGTATTAATTTTTAAGTCATGCATATTGATGCCCCCTATTATCATCTCGGGACCCGAGGACCGAGCAACGCACTCCAAGTTCGACCTATGCTACTAAGATGGGAAAGTTGCCCGAGGACTCGCTCTGAGATCAGGGTTTTCCCGAGGCTTCGTGCCCAGCTCGGGAGTGTTTCCCAAGGACAGTGTCATGGTAAGCAGAATCCAACCCAGATACGTCTTTCCTTATTTAGACGACAAGATCCCCAAGGATCGCGAAGAAGAATATCTCGCCCATGATACTCGGTGCAGGCGAATATTCGCCAAGATATGCTCCTTTCCACCGCCTAGCCCCTCTATAAATATCAGGTACGCCACATTCATACATACACATATTCTCGCATTCCCTTGCACCCAACATCCATATATTCTCCCTGCTCTCACATCGTGCCTGACTTAAGCATCGAAGGGGCTTCGCCGAACACACTTCCGGCGCCCTCTGACCTATGATTTATGACTGCAGGCACCAATAATAAGTGTTTCCCATCCACCAGTGCCCGACGTCCCGAGCTCCCAACGTGGTAGTATCAGCTCATCGGCTGAGAAAATTTGGCTACATCAATTGATGACGTCTGTGGGAAGCGTAGAAGATAGAAGACAAGATGCCACCAAAGAGGACTAGAGCTCAGGATACTGGAGAAACCAGCCGCACGGAGAGTATGTCTCAGGGGCTGGAGAACCCCAATGTCACTGTGTTAGAGTAGATGCCCAACTAGCCAACTTGTGGTGTGTGGGTTTATAGACTCTTGTATGAAACGATCTTTATATATGATATTCGCATTTATTTATATGGCGTTCTTTACTTTCATTATGTGTGTAATGATTTACAATTGCGTTGAGTAAAGACCTATAATGCACTAAAGCGTATGTTGGATGTGATAGTGGGTATGATGGCTATCATGAAACACATCTAATAGTCGCTGTGTATTCTGAACATGTTCCTAGTCGATTGGGCCGTCAAAATGAGGATAAGGCCGCCCGAGTTCGAGACTAGTATCTGCGATGCGAAGTACCATGTTTCATTGGTAGGGAAAATTGTGATGTTCTGAGCATGCAGATAGATAGTGACCTGGTGATCTATCAAACTACCCTCTCCGATCTGATCGGTGATCGGAGTTACGATTAAGTCTCGGTGGTGGAGATGAACTGAATGTTCATCGTTGGACCCGGGCCCGTTGGGCCGGTCCAAGTCCAACACTTAAGCTTATTTAATTAAGCCTAATCAATACTTCAACAACACAACACATTAACTCAACTCCTAACCCTAAACCTAGATTGGCCGCCGCCCCCTCCTCTCTCTACCCGCCGCCGCCGCCGCCGCCTCTTCGCCGGAAAAATTGTTTCCGGCCAATTCGACGAGGAGAATCCGTTCGTACAGATCTCGTCAGTCCTTCTAGTGCAGGCTGACGAAGGAGTCTCGTTTCTGATCATGGACCGGATTGGCGATTTCTACCGCAGTCTACCGAGAAAAGCCGACGTTATTGTAACTACGGTTGGAGCCAGGCACAAGTGCCAGCAAGGTAGTGTTTTTTAACACCCTATGAATGACAATTGTTTTTGTTATGCATCGTATTGATCGTCTCCCGGCCTTTTATTTTCTGTTCTTCCGCTGCCTAGCCAGGGGGCGGATCCGGACACCCAACACACTGCAGCCCAGATAGCTCAACTGGTAGCAACTACGGTGGAACAGATATTGGCGAACCGACCTGAGTCGCACCCGTCGCCCGACCAGCAATCTGAGGAGATAAGGAAGCTTTGGGAGGAAATTGCACGACTGAGGGAGGAAAGAAGCTCCGCACCTCCTCCCCCACCTGCTCGGGAGGTGCCCTTCTCTGCTGAAGTATTGGCTGTTGAGTTACCTCAGCACTTCAAGTTTTCAAATGTAGGGGAGTATGACGGGATGTGAGATCGTGAGGAGCACTTATCTCGGTTTGAGAATGCATCCCTCCTCCACCAATATGCTATCCTATTAAGTGCATAGTCTTTCTCACTACTCTGGTTTGATATGCACAGCAGTGGTTCAATCTTCTGCCAACAGGGAGTATCAAGAGCTTCCAGGATTTCAGCAGGCCTTCCTTAATCAGTTTGCTAGTAGTAAGAAGCAACCAATGAATACGCTGAATCTGTTTACGATGAAGCAGAAAGAACAGGAGAGTCTTCGGGAATATATCCGAGGTTTTAACAGAACTTGTTAGGATCGATTTATATGACCTCTATTGATGTGTCATTACTAGTATTCAATCAATACCAATGCTAGAGGGTGTAACCAGATCGAATGATAAGACGCAGGATCTGCCAGAAGTTGAAAGCTGGGTACGTCAAAAGAATCAAAGCTGGTTTCAGCTGATAGTTGAAAACCAGACTCAAAACACGCGAGTGCTAAACATTCCAGTTGTTAGAGTAGATGCCCAACTAGCCAACTTGTGGCGTGCGGGTTTATATACTCTTGTATGAAACAATTTTTATATATGATATTCGCATTTACTTATATGGCGTTCTTTACTTTCATTATGTGTGTAATGATTTACAATTGCGTTGAGTAAAGACCTAGAATGCACTTAAGTGTATGTTAGATGTGATAGTGGGTATGACGGCTATCATGAAACACATCTAATAGTCACTGTGTATTCTGAACATGTTCCTAGTCGATTGGGCCGTCAAAATAAGGATAAGGCCGCCCGAGTTCCTAGCTTCTACCCATTTGCACATCAGCCCGCAAGCTGTGTGACTAACTCACTTCTTTAACGCCTCAGTGAGAAAGGCTACACACACTTCCTTAACGTCTCAGTGCGAAAGACAACTAGACTTGTTTAACGTCTCTGTCCAAATATTACAATGGAGAGTATAGAATTACATTCACTCTTTTATCTATTTCGCTCATCTCTCGAATATGTGTGAATGTGTGTGTGTGAGATTTATAGTGTAAGCACAATCTCTCAAATGAATTAAATCTCACACACTCTAGGAAATGCTCCTGATTTGAGCTGATTTTCTGCTGTCTTCCCAGATCAAGTGTTGTGCGTTTCTTGATTTTCTGTTCGGACTTTGCACGACACACTCTGTAATGATTTGCTCACACACTCTCACTGTTATGGCGCATGTCTTCAATCTGTTTCATTGCGCCTGTTTATAAAGCCGCTTCTTGAATATATCCGTTGGACACAAAGATGTAGCCTTTCTGAAAAGTCTTCTGACGCATATGTACTTTGTGTCCTTTGCGTTTAATGCGTTGCATGTTTTATTTGATTTGAGCTCTGTTCATCGGCGATTCTGCAGCCTTTGGTCACTTCGAGCTCTGTCTGTTTGTTCCTGATGTGGACAAGGCAATGCAAATCAGTTTGAACCAATTAATTTGGTCTTCGAGATTGTTCAAACTGTTTTTCTTGACCAGATTGATTTGTCTGGATCTGGTCTTTCAGTTGGTTTCTCTGCCAAGCTGGTTGCTCTTCATCTTTAATCTGTTCTTGAGAAACTTCTGCATCTGCGCCTCTTTTTGTCTGCAGCTGCTCCCAATCTGGTTTGTCTTTAACCAGCTTTCCAGTCCGTTCGCCGTTCAGTTCTCCACAGAACTGGTCTTGTGCGAGCTGGTTTTCTTCCAAGCTGATCTTCGAGCTGGTTTGCATTGAGCTTGTTACCCAGCTCGAATCAATCTCTGTACCAGCTTGCAGGCTTAACATCCGGATGTGGGACTAAGTACGAGAATATGCAAGTGTGGGATCATCTTGCACATTTCCGCATAGGATCATTGCTATCCCCTTCGAAACGGTTTGACTACTTTGTCGAGACCTAAGCCATTCGTCGGCCAAACTCCTTCGTTTAGGCCTTCGAAATTGCGTTGGCTACGCACTCAGTCACTGCTCTTGTACACTGCACTTGATCTGCGCTTGAGCTGTTCTGCACTTGAGCATTCTGTACTTCAACTCTGCTCTTGGCTTGAACTGCCCTTCATACTCTGCGCTTGATCTTCGTGCTGCTCCAACATCCAGCTGATGAACCAGCTTGATGTTTCCTGCACTTCTGTAAGTAAACTGTCAAACCAGTTTGGGCGTCCCCTTACTGTTCCAGCTAGATATTTTCGACCAGTCCAGCTCAGGCGTCCCCTCACTGTCCTAGCTTGGATATCTTCACGTCTACTCCAGTCTAAGCAAGATGCGCATGTCAAGTAGAGCGTTAGTACAATAGAAGCAGATTTTGTGTGAATCAAAACTTAGATTCTGATCTGTAAACACAGATCCAATAGAACTATTATTGAGGTGTCATCCGCCACGCCGGATCTACTGATCGGGACCTTCACCCAGGGGTTGCGAGGGGGTGATTTCTTCAAGTCCTTGGTCAAAAAGCCCCCGAAGAAGTTTGACGAGCTCCTCACGAAAGCAGAGAAGTATGTCAATGTGGAGGAGATACAGTCCTCGAGAAGAAGTGAACAGAGAGTACCACCTTGGACTGGTCGCGACACTCGGGCGGAGAGACCAGCGCCGAGGCCATCCAGGCAGGAACCCCCTTTGCTGTTAGGGGATAATTCATCGCTCGAACACCATTGAAGGTGAGCAAGGTTCGAGCTCTGGAAATTTGTGATGAACGAAAAGTAGTGTAGTGGCCTCGTGGGAGTGACGGAGCCCCGAGGAATCCCTGATCAGATAAGTTTTGTGATTTTCACAGGGGTTATGGTCACACCACCTCGGAGTGTCGGCACTTGGACAATGAGTTGGAGTGAATTATACAAAGTAACCCCGACGTGCAGACAACACTAGTGGGGGATGGACAACCTCGGGGGGAGAACACCCGAGGAGGAGAAAAGTGGCGACATGATAAGAGGCCCTCAGGGCGAGAGAGGACTCCACGGAATCATGATCGGGGCCCTTCCCAAGGAGAACAGAGATCACCCCGGTCTCGAGGAGTTATCCACATGATCTCAGGCTGACCTACTGATGGGGACTCCAATCGGGCGAGAAAGGCGCGATGTCGTCGGATGGAAACCATGGAGGTTGAGAAGAGACGCTCGAGGCCTACTCTCTCATTCGGTCCCGAGGACTTACCAGTGGATGTTGAAGCGCACAATGATGCTCTGGTTATACGGGCAATGATTGCAAATTATGAGGTGACCCGCATCTTTGTGGATTCTGGGAGCTCGGTTAATGTATTCTTCAAGGGCGCTTGTAATGCCTAGAAATTCCTGACTACATAGAAATGAGTGCATGACTTGGGGGAAAATAATTTTAGATGATTACATGCCATTTTATGTGATTTATTTATGATTTTATGTGCATGGTATGCATGTCTTGTTTTTCAGCAGCCTGTTTGAGTTACCGACGCGTGGACGAGACTAGGGACGACCGAGATGAAAATAATTTGAGATTTTTAAGTGATTAGATTTTTTAGAATAAATTTATTATTTTAAGCAATAAATTTCAGAAAATGGGGACTTTTATTAGTATTTTTTAGGGGAACCAGTTTTTCGCTTATACGGGCTGTTTTATTGGATTTTAAGGTGTTTTAAAATTTGAGGGGGCTCTAATTACGAAAATTAGCCATTTTAAATGCCAAATCAAAGTTTTAATTAGCTTTTCAATTAAATGGAGGGACAAGCATGTCAATTTTCCTTCCCTTTTCTTAATTAAACTTTAGGGGTCAAACTTGTCACCCCATTATTTTCAAAACACCAAAGTTTGATCAAAACCTAGAAAAAGCCTCCACTCCCTCCTTCCCCTCAAAAACACGTCGCACTTCCCCTCAAGGCTTCGAAAATTTCAGAATTTTGGTGATCCAAAGCCGGTCGTGCCCCGATCTCGTGTCCTCTACGTCGATAACTCGCATATCTACCTGCATGTAATATCTTTTTGTTTTCTCACTGTTTAAGCCATATTACGATGTTTTAACAAAATTATGCATGAATTGAATGTGTTCTATTCATATCTATGCACCATTGATTGAACTTCATGCATGACACACGACTTCTCTCACGATCTTGATTGTTTCTTGAATTGATTCGATTGAGGGGCTGATCATGGGGTGATGGCTCGCATCTAGGTGGTTCATGGGGGTCTTAGGGAGGTCTAGTAGTGGTCCAAGGTTGGGAAATTATGGCTGGACCATCGGCTATTCGAGAAACACCGCACGCTGCGTGTGTATGTGCAGCGTCGTGCGTCCCCTTCTCATGGTTCGTGCTCCCTCGTGCGACCGTGGTTGGGGACAAGGTTTGTCAGGTTAGGACCGGCTAGACCTGGGGGTGGTCCAGCCGATGGGGCTCCGGTCAGGTCGGTCGGAGCTGGACGGCCGAAGGCCAAGTGTGGCGGCTGTCGCGTAGGCGTGCATGGTAGCATGCATGTGTTTTGGGTGTAGGGTTTGCATTGGGTTGGTTCGGTTCAGTTGGACCGGTTGGTTTGGTTTGGTTGGATCGAGTTCGGTTCATCGAGTGTCGAGTCAAAATATTTTAAAGTTGGTCCGAATTATGTTAATGTTGGACCGATTATTTTAATTTTAAGTCAAATGTCCAAATTTAAAGAAAATGGTCAAATGTTCTAAATCGAGTCAAACTTTTAATTTAATTGAGTTTGATGTTTATTTTTAAGTTTTTAAGTCAAAATTTGAGTCTTTGGATTTTTAATTAAGTCAAAATTGATCATGGGATCTTAACCGGGTCAAAATTGGTCATTTGGTCGAAATTGGTCTTTGGGTCAAAATTGTTTAAGTTCTCCTTTTTAAAAGTCAAAATTGCTTAAATGGTTTTTTTAAGTCAAAATCGATTTTGAAATTAGTCAAAATTAGCCTTTGATTTTAAAGTCAAAATTGAGTTGAAATTAGTTAAAATTAGATGGTGTTAGGAATTTTAAAAAGGAACTCTTAAGTCTTGGGTAAAGTCAATGTTGATGTAAGTCTAGAAGTATTGGGTCAGGCTCCTGAACCAGTCCTTGACCGAAGTAGAAAACGTAGAAGCCCGTGAATGTATATTCAATCATATATGTAGTATGCTATGTACGTAATATTTTAAAGGAAATGATTAAATATACATTAACGGGCTAAGCTTTTAAACTTGCATAATTTTACGAAATGCACGCATCATGAATGTTTTATGAAACGTTAAAGGCATGTTCTTTTAAAAGATAAAACCCAAGGAATTGAATGATTTGTGGCAACTTATGATGAGGGGATGCGGGATATCGGACCCGTTGAACTTATGTTTCCATGTATTATGAGCTTATAGCTCCATGTGTTCACGGCATGGTGGAGTGGCAGCATAGAGGTGTGACTTTATAGGGATCCCAAGGTAAGGTCGGGTGAATCACACCATCATGTACATTGGTTTATAGATTGATCAATCGAATATGACCCACACTTCACGATACGACTCATACGTTTTTCAATTATGCTATGTCATGTCTTATGTATGCTATGAAATGTACGAAGCAATGTTTTAAGATCATGCACGCATCCATGTTTTAACGTTATTTTACTACAAGTATGTGTACCTTGTTATGTTAAAAGATAGAGCATGTTGAGCCTCTAGGCACACTAGGTTTAAATGGTGTAGGTGATGACCCTGTTGAATATATCCCGACTGGCGGTCAGGACTTCTGAGCGCCTGGTGCAGCAGTACCCCCTGACCGCATTGATGTTACTTTTTGTTATGATACACTTTTAGTATGTTGGTTTTTAACTTGCTCATTTCAGCACTTTCCGCAGTATGATTTTCAAACAGTACGGTTGAATTTAGGATTTAAGATATTTATTTGATTTATGTTTTAAAGTGAGGGTTTAGAAAATGTTTTAAAAAGGGAACGAGCCATACATTTCAGTTTATGTTTTCTGCAAATGTTAAAAAAAAAATTCTAGAGTCTGGTTCGTTTCAGTTGATATCAGAGCGGTGGTTCTGGAGGGGTACTAGCCTGCTGCATGGAGCTCGGAAGTCGCACTACCAGTCTGTGAGTTTTTCTGTTTTATGATTTATTTTTATGTTTGAATGCTGCAAGTTTTAGTTCTGCATGAGTTTTGGCCTTAGAGTTTTAAATTAGACGCTTAGTCATGCACTTAGAAGGCTAGCGTGGATATGCTAGCTGGCTTAACCAGATTATTGGAGCGTCAGTCGGAGCGACCCGGGAAGTCGCATCAGAAGGATGTTGCTGAGAGGTTCCGCAAGCAGGGACCCAAGGAGTTTGTTGGTACCATTGATCCACTTGTTGCTGAGGAGTGGATCCAATCTAAGGAGATCATCTATGATTGTATGGGTCTCTCGGACACTGACAAGGTCCGTTGTGCTATTTTTATGCTAAAGGGGGATGTCGCTCTGTGGTGGAAGGGTGCAGTGGTTGGTCTATTTCTGGAGAGCCTGACATGGGAGGAATTCAAGAAGGTATTCTTTGAGTTTCAGTTGATATCAGAGCGGTGGTTCTGGAGGGGTACTAGCCTGCTGCATGGAGCTCGGAAGTCGCACTACCAGTCTGTGAGTTTTTCTGTTTTATGATTTATTTTTATGTTTGAATGCTGCAAGTTTTAGTTCTGCATGAGTTTTGGCCTTAGAGTTTTAAATTAGACGCTTAGTCATGCACTTAGAAGGCTAGCGTGGATATGCTAGCTGGCTTAACCAGATTATTGGAGCGTCAGTCGGAGCGACCCGGGAAGTCGCATCAGAAGGATGTTGCTGAGAGGTTCCGCAAGCAGGGACCCAAGGAGTTTGTTGGTACCATTGATCCACTTGTTGCTGAGGAGTGGATCCAATCTAAGGAGATCATCTATGATTGTATGGGTCTCTCGGACACTGACAAGGTCCGTTGTGCTATTTTTATGCTAAAGGGGGATGTCGCTCTGTGGTGGAAGGGTGCAGTGGTTGGTCTATTTCTGGAGAGCCTGACATGGGAGGAATTCAAGAAGGTATTCTTTGAGAAGTATTTTACTGTTGATGCCCGGAGCCAGCTTATTCGAGAGTTCACGAATCTCCGCCAGGGAGACAAGTCTCTTGCTGAGTATGTGAAGCAGTTTGAGCGAGGGTGTACCTTTGTGCCCTCGATTGCTACGATGGAGGGTGAGAAGCTGCGACAGTTCGCTGATGGACTGCGACCAAGACATCCGCCATGATGTCAACATGACGGACATGGAGACTTATATGGCGGCAGTGAACAGATCTTACCGGTCTGAGAGAGGCCGAAAGGACATAGGGGATGACTTCCAGAGGAAGCGACAGATGCAGCAGCCCGTCAGGGGCCAGTATTCGCAGCAACCAGCGAAGAGACTTTTTCAGGGGCCGTCTAAGGGCCCATATCCTCAGGGCCAGTAGAGTCCGCAGGGTCAGCAGAGACCTCAGCAGCAGGGAATTATTTCCCCTAGACCCGGAGGGACACCGGCGTGTCCGACGTGCCATAAGAGTCATATAGGGCAATGCATGGTGGGCTCAGGCATATGTTATCTTTGCAAGGAGCCTGGGCATATCTCTATTAAATGCCCCAAGAAGATGCAGTCCACTGGTCGTGTTTTCGTGATGCAGGCTGAGGCTACATATCCGGACACGACATTGCTCACAGGTATTCCGTTTAGATTTCCGTACTTGTTATGTTGCTATCTGGGTGTTTTAAATGATAACGGTAGAACTTCTAGGACTTGTCTTGAGAACTTTGGCGGATAGGGCTAGCGAACTTAGAAATGCCTTAGGTATTTAAACTGGTTATTGGGATTTAGTATAATCGTAAACGCGTACCTGTGTGACGTTTCTGTTTCAGGAGAGATTCGTGTGCTTGGTGTCACTACACTCGCTTTGCTAGACTCAGGGACGACCAACTCGTTTATTTCGAGTGCGTTCACACAGAGGATGGGTATCATTCCGGAGAGCATGGGTGTAGCTCTCTCCGTGAAGGTTCCATCAGAAGAGGATTTGACGACGACCAACGTCGTGCAGGGTTTGACGATTGACGTTCCAGGATCACGCTGTCAGAGCGGATTTGGTCATTTTTACGATGTCAGGATTCGACCTCATCCTAGGCATGGATTGGCTGACAGAGTTTGGAGCAGTGATAGACTTCCAGTGGAGGATAGTGACTATCAGGCCACCAGGGCAAGAGGTCTTCTTATTTGAGGCAGCCAGGAGGCCGTGGAAGCCTAGATTTATATCTTTCCTTCAAGCCAAGAAGCTAGTTGAGCACGGATGCCAGTATTACCGCTTCTGGAGGTTCAGTAGGCCCTTCACTATCTGATGTGGAGGTAGTCAGGGATTTTGTAGATGTCTTCCCTGATGATGTAGTGGGAGTTCCACCGGAGCGAGAGGTGGAGTTTTCTATTGAGCTGATGTCAGGTACAGTGCCTATCTCTAAGGCACCTTATCGATTAGCTCCTACCGAGATGAAGGAGCTCAAGGAGCAAATTCAGGAGTTTCTCGGTAAGGGGTTCATACGCCCTAGCTTTCTCCATGGGGCACGCTAGTATTGTTTGTGTAGAAGAAGGATGAGAGCATGAGATTGTGTATTGACTATCAGGAGCTGAACAGAGTCACAGTGAAGAATAAGTACCCACTACCAAGGATAGAGGATTTATTTGATCAGTTGCAGGGAGCTTCGGTGTTCTCAAAGATTGATTTGAGATCGGGATATCACCAGTTGAGGGTTAGAGAGGAGGACGTGTCCAAGACTACTTTTCGGACACGCTACGACCACTATGAGTTCTTGGTGATGCCGTTTGGCCTCACGAATGCCCCAGCGATTTTCATGGATCTAATGAACAGGGTATTCAGACAGTACTTAGACCAGTTCATCATTGTTTTCATCGATGACATTTTGGTCTATTCGAGGAGCTTGGAGGAGAATAGGCAGCACTTGTAGACAGCCTTGCAGACTTTGAGAGAGCACAAATTGCATGTCAAATTCAGCAAGTACGAGTTTTGGCTAGAGCAGGTGGCATTCTTAGGGCATATTGTGTCGAGAGATGAGATTTCAGTTGACCCATCAAAGGTGGAGGCAGTGCAGAACTGGAGAATTCCAAAGAATGCAGTGGTGATTCGTAGTTTTTTGGGCTTGGCAGGTTACTATCGCAAGTTTATCAAGGGCTTCTCCTCTATTTCAATGCCCTTGACAGCCCTGACCAAGAAGAATGTGAAGTATGTGTGGAGTCCCGAGTGTCAGAGGAGCTTTGATCAGCTGAAGGAGGCCCTTACTTCAGCACCAGTGTTAGCCATGCCAGTGGATCACGAGGAGTTTGTGGTTTATACAGATGCTTCTCTAAGAGGTTCTGATGCAGGGTGGTAAGGTTATTGCTTATGCGTCTAGGCAGCTGAAGAGTTATGAGCAGAACTATCCGACGCATGACTTGGAGCTTGCAGCTGTAGTGTTTGCGTTGAATATTTTGGTGGCACTACTTGTACGGCGAGAAGTGTTAGATATTCACCGACCACAAGAGCCTCAAGTACTTCTTCACCTAGAAGGAGCTGAACATTAGGCAGCGCAGATGGTTAGAGTTGGTGAAGGACTATGACTGTGACATTAGCTACCATCCGGGTAAGGCTAATGTATTAGAGAACGCTTTGAGCAGGAAGACTGCAGTAGTGGCGTGCTTGTCAGTTGAGAGGCCACTATAGGCTGAGATTCAGAGATTCGGTCTGGAGTTCTATTCAGGAGGCTGTGCATCGAGTTTGGCACTGGTCACTATTCAGCTGACTCTTTGTGAGTGGATTAGAGATGGGCACGCCTCTGATGAGCATTTACAGCAGTGGAGACAGCAAGATGAGGCCAGAGTACGAGGTCTGTACACAGTTGAGGATGGGATAGTCCGTTTCAGAGGCCGTATGTGGGTGCCGAGTACTGGAAAGTTGAGAGCCAAGATCTTATCTGAGGCTCATGCATCGACGTAATCCATCCACCCAGGGAGTACGAAGATGTACAGAGATTTGCAGACGTTGTATTGGTGGCCGGGGATGAAGAAGGACATTGGGAGATTCGTGTCTGAGTGCTTGACTTGTCAGCAGGTCAAGGCAGAGCATCAGCGATCGGCAGGGTTGTTGCAGCCGATTCCTATTCCCGAGTGGAAGTGAGAGCATATTACGATGGATTTCATGGTTGGATTTCCCAGGAGTCCCAGAGGGTACACGGCTATATGGGTGATTATGGACAGACACATCGAGTCGACGCATTTCTTATCGATGAAGAATACTTTCACCCTGATGCAGTACTCAGAGCTTTACATCAGGGAGGTTTTCAGACTGCATGGCATACCAGTAGTGTCGGACAGAGACACCAGATTTATGTCTGCGTTCTGGAGGAGCTTACATGCCGCCTTGGGGACTAGATTGTCATTCAACACTGCATTTCATCCTCAGACAGACGGACAGTCAGAGAGGATCATCCAGATTCTACAGGATTTGCTAAGAGCTTGTGTGATAGATTTCCAGGGTACGTGGGACTCGAGACTGCCTCTGGAGAGTTCACGTACAACAACAGCTTTCAGGCATCGATAGGGATGGCTCCGTATGAGGCGCTGTACGGGAGGTGATTCAGATCTCTCGTGCACTGGGACGAGGTTAGAGAGAGAGTGCTGACTGGACCGGAGTTAGTACAGCAGACAGCGGATATTGTGACGAGGATTCGGGATCGGATGAGAACAGCCCAGAGTCATCATAAGAGTTATGCCGACCAGAGACGACGAGATCTGGAGCTAGCTATTGGGGACCATGTGTTTGTGTGGATATCGCCCATGAAGGGCGTGATGCGCTTTGGCCGAAGAGGCAAGCTCAACCCAAGGTTTATTGGGCCGTTCGAGATTTTGGAGAGGGTTGGTACTCTGGCTTACCGTGTAGCGTTACCACCCAGCTTGTCAACGGTACATAATGTGTTCCACATCTCGATGCTACAGAAGTATGTTCCGAATATGTCACACGTTCTGGATTTTGAGCCGCTCCAGTTGGCGCCGGATTTATCTTTTGAGGAGCGACCTGTGCAGATTTTAGCTCAGGAGGAGCGTAGGCTGAGGGCACGGAGTATTCCTATGGTCAAAGTCCGGTGGCAGAATCACTCGGAGGATGAAGCTACCTGGGAGACTGAGGCCGATATGCGGACGCGCTACCCGAAGTTATTTGATACGTACTTAATTTCGGGGACGAAATTCCTATAAGGGGGGAGAGTTGTCACGCCTAAAAATTCCTGACTAGGTAGAAATGAGTGCATGACTTGGGGGAAAATAATTTTAGATGATTACATGTCATTTTATGCATGGTATGCATGTCTTGTTTTTTAGCCTGTTTGAGTTACGGACGCGTGGACGAGACTAGAGATGATCGAGATGAAAATAATTTGTTTTACGCTATTATATTATTAAAAATAAATTTAAACGACAAATTTCAGAAAATGAGGACTTTTACTAGTATTTTTTACGGGAATCCGTTTTTCGTCTATACGAGCTGTTTTATTGGACTTTAAGGTGTTTTAAAATTTTAGGAACTTTAATTACGAAAATTAGCCATTTTCAATGACAGTCAAAGTTTTAATTAGCTTTTCAATTAAATGGAGGGACAAGCATGTCAAATTTCCTTCCCTTTTCTTAATTAAACTTTAGGGGTCAAACTTGTCACCCCATAATTTTCAAAACACCAAAAGTTTGATCAAAACCTAGGTAAAAGCCTCCACTCCCTCCTTCCCCTCAAAACACGTCCCACCTCCCCTCAAGGCTTTGAAAATTTCAGAAGTTTGGTGATCCAAAGCCGGTCGTGCCCCGATCTCGTGTCCTCTATATCGGTAACTCTCAGATCTACCTTTTCTCCAAACCAAACATGTAATATCTTTTCGTTTTCTCAACATTTAAGCCATATTACGATGTTTTAACAAAATTATGCATGAATTTAATGTGTTCTATTCAGATCTATACACCATTGATTGAACTTCATGCATCACACACGACTTCTCTCACGATATTGATTGTTTCTTGCATTGCTTCGGTTGAGGGGCTGCTCATGGGGTAATGGCTTGCATCTAAGTGGTTCATGGGGGTCTTAGGGAGGGATAGTAGTGGTCCAAGGTTGGGAAATTATGGCTGGACCATTGGCTATTCGAGAAACACCGCGCGCTGCGTGTGTATGTGCAGCGTCGTGCGTCCCCTTCTCATGGTTCATGCTCCCTCGTGCGACCATGGTTGGGTCCAGGGCTGGTCAGGTTAGGACTGGCTGGACCTGGGGGTGGTCCAGCCGGTGGGACTCCGGCCAGGCCGATCGGAGCTGGACGGCCGAAGGCCAAGTGTGGCAGCTGTCGCGTAGGCGTGCATGGTAGCGTGCGTTTGTTTTGGGTTTAGGGTTTGCATTGGGTTGGTTCGATTCAGTTGGATCGGTTGGTTTGGTTCGATTCAGTTGGATCGGGGTCGGTTCATCGAGTGTCGAGTCAAAATATTTTAAATTTGGTCCGAATTATTTTAATGTTGGACCGATTATTTTAATTTTAAGTCAAAGGTCCAAATTTAAAGAAAATTGTCAAATATTTAAAATCGAGTCAAAATTTGTTTGATGTTTATTTTAAGTTTTTAAGTCGAAATTGGAGTCTTTGGATTTTTAATTAAGTCAAAATTAATCATGAGATCTTAACCGGGTCAAAATTGGTCATTTTGGTCAAAATTGTTTAAGTTATCCTTTTTAAAAGTCAAAATTGGTTAAATTGATTTTCTTAAGTCAAAATTGATTTTGAAATAAGTCAAAATTGATTTTGAAATAAGCCAAAATAGCCATTTGATTTTAAGATCAAAATTGAGTTGAAATTAGTCAAAATTGGATGGTGTTAGGAATTTTAAAGAGGAACTCCTAAGTCTTGGGCTAAGTCAATGTTGATGTAAGTCTAGAAGTATTGGACCAGGCTCCTGAACCAGTCATTGAACAAAGTAGAATACCTAGAAGCCCGTGAATGTATATTTAATCATATATGTAGTATGCTATGTACGTAATATTTTAAATGAAATGATTAAATATACATTAACGGGCTAAGCTTTTAAACTTGCATAATTTTACGAAATGCACGCATCATGAATGTTTTATGGAACGTTAAATGCATGTTCTTTTAAAACATAAAACCCGAGGAATTGAATGATTTGTGGCAACTTATGTGAGGGGATGCAGGATACCAGGCCCGTTGAACTTCTGTTTCCATGTATTACAAGCTTATGGATCCATGTGTTCACGGCATGGTGAAGTGGCATTTTATGGAACGTTAAATGCATGTTCTTTTAAAACATAAAACCCGAGGAATTGAATGATTTGTGGCAACTTATGTGAGGGGATGCAGGATACCAGGCCCGTTGAACTTCTGTTTCCATGTATTACAAGCTTATGGATCCATGTGTTCACGGCATGGTGAAGTGGCAGCATAGAGGTATGACTTTATAGATATCCCGAGGTAAGGTCGGGTGAACCACATGGCCGCGTACGTTGGTTTATAGATTGATCAATCGAATATGTCCCACACTTCAAGATACGACTCATACGTTTTTCATGTTATGCTATGTCATGCCTTATGTATGTTATATGTTATTTATGCTATGAGATGTATGAAGCAATGTTTTAAGATCCACGCATTCATGTTTTAACTTTATTTTACTACAAGTATGTGCTTTCATGCGACTTTATTAGTATGTACCTTGTTATGTTAAAAGATAGAGCATGCTGAGCCTCTAGGCTCACTAGGTTTAAAAGGTGTAGGTGATGACCCTGTTGAGTATATCCCGACTGGCGGTGAGGACCTCTGAGCACCTGGTGCAATAGTACCCCGTGCATTGATGTTACTTTTTGTTATGATACACTTTTAGTATGTTGGTTTTTAACTTGTTCATTTCAGCACTTTCCGTCGTATGATTTTCAAACAGTACGGTTGAATTTACGATTTAAGATATTTATTTGATTTATGTTTTAAAGTGAGGGTTTAGAAAATATTTTAAAAAGGGAACGAGCCATACATTTCAGTTTATGTTTTCCGCAAATGTTAAAAAAAATTTCTAGAGCCTGATTCGTTTCAGCACTGTGGATCAGATGGACCTCGGGGAGTATCTTATGAAGTCAGTGCACAAACCTTTATTTGGGTTTACTGGTAACTATTTACAGCCAGTGGGAGTTGTTCAATTGCCCCTTTCGTTTGGATCGGGGAAGTTTAGGAAGACCAAGGTCGTCGAGTTTACTGTGGTAGACATGCCTTCCTCCTACAACGTCATCTTGGGGAGGCCAGTCATGGCCGCATTCTTGGCTGTGGCCTCGGCCTTACATCAGAAGATTAAGTTTCCAGTTGGAGATTCAGTGGGTGAAGTCCTCGGGGATCGAAAGATGGCGAGGAAATGTTATGTGGAAGAGGTGAGAGTGGAACAGAAGGCGGTTAAGTCCCGGGCCCAAGACTATCCTAGGGCTCGGGAAGACAGAGGTGTGAACATGGTCGGGGAAGATTTTCAGTTGAATACTGAGGACGAGGAGGAAGAAGTAGTCCTCGTTCCTCCGTCGGGGGTGGTGAAGATAGCCAAGACTCTTCCAGGGGCTGTTCGAGCACAGTTGATTCAATGCCTAGAGAGGAACAAGAATGTGTTCGCCTAGTCCCCTTTCGATCTGAAGGGGGTCAGACGCGAGGTAATGGAGCATAGATTGATGTCTCCCCGAGCTCCCGCCCGGTCATTCAAAAAAGGATACACTTTGGGCCGAGAAGGATGCTGTGATCAGGAGTCAGGTCCGAGATCTATTGCATGCTGGGCACATACGAGAGGTACACTTCCCTACCTGGTTGTCTAATGTTGTTCTAGTAGCTAAAGATAAAGGAAAATGGAGGATGTGTGTAGACTTTCGAGATCTGAACAAGGCTTGCCCCAAGGACTATTATGTTGGGGATCCGGATCACGTCCCCCGGCTAGGCAGCGGAAGAACAGAAAATACATGTCCGGGAGACGATCAATACGAAAAATACAATAACAAACTACGACATTCATAGGATGTTTAGGTGACTACCTTGCTGGCACTTGTGCCTGGCTCCAACCGTAGTTACAATAATGTCGGCTCTTCTCGGTAGATTGCGGTAGATATCGCCAATCCGGTCCACGACCAGAAATGAGACTCCTTCGTCAGCCTGCACTAGAAGGACTGACGAGATATGCACGAACGGATTCTCCTCGTCGAATTGGCCGGAAACGATTTTCCGGCGAAGACGGCGGTGGCGCACACGGCGGCGGCGGCGGCGTGAGAGAGGAGAGGGGCGGCGGTTTCTAGGTTTAGGGTTTCTTATGTTATGTTATGTTGAAGTCTTGATTAGGCTTAATTAAATAAGCTTAAGTGTTGGACTTGGACCGGCCCAACGGGCCCGGGTCCAACGATGAACATTTAGTTCATCTCCTCCACCGAGACTTCATCGTAACTCCGATCGCCGATCAGATCGGACCGATCGATTCATTTTCAAAAACTGAATAATATGATCTGAAAAACCATTTTTCAGAACCCCAGTGCAAAATGACCGTTTTGCCCCTCAACAGCGGGAAACCTCGGTTTGACCCCTGTTGACTTTTAGGAAGTCGCACTTCCCAAAATCCTCTTCTCGTGCTCAACACATTGAGCTGAGTATCCGTGCAGGAATCTCGAATCTAGTACTTGTGTGACCCTTAATGGTTCAGGGATATAGCTAGCCGTGGGCCCACAACCATTGTGGCTCCGGAATCACAATTCCGGACCTACCCAACGGATCATGGTAAAGCGTCTAGAAACATAGCCCCATGATCCCCTAGGTATCACTGATAGTGCCTGCAAGAACCAGTTGGTCGTGGTTAGCGTACAGTACGGTCCTTTCAATCCATATATCCCGATCAGATCAACGACCATTGGTAAATCGAGAGTCGCTATAGATCCGATAGCTATGCGTACATCTTGGAGATCAAAATAGTGACATCACGAGTGTAAACTAGGTAACACATTTACCTAAAACACTTCTAGTACACTGGCCAGAGATTTATACACTATTATCCCCTCAGATAGTAGGACATCCACGTATGTCTGCGAGCGGTGAATCCTCGACAAC
>KV003950.1:94519-121383 GCA_001598015.1 Dorcoceras hygrometricum | reverse complement strand
GTAACATTCATTCTCCTGTTCGCACACGAAGCCATCTTATGCATGATCACTTTGATTCAACATTCATTTAGCATATAGAACCAAAGCTGGTAGAAGAAGCCTTAGCAGACCCAAGCTGGATAGATGAAATGCAAGAAGAGCTTAATCAATTTAAAAGAAATAGTGTATGGCAATTAGTTTCTCGACCTAGTAATCACTCAGTAATAGGTACTAAATGGGTCTTTAGGAACAAGCTAAATGAAGATGGGATAGTGATTAGAAACAAAGCTAGACTGGTAGCTCAAGGATTTAGGCAAATGGAAGGCATAAATTTCGATGAGACCTTTGCACCAGTAGCTAGATTAGAAGCCATTCACATGTTCTTAGCTTATGCTGCATTCAAAGACTTCAAATTCTTTCAAATGGATGTTAAGAGTGCATTTCTTAATGGCATCCTATCTGAGGAAGTGTATGTTTCACAACATCCTGGCTTCATTAATCATTAATCCTAGATTATGTTTACAAATTGGTTAAATCTCTATATGGGTTGAAGCAAGCACCCAGAGCTTGGTATGACACACTATCTAAGTTTCTTATCGAGCATGATTTCACAATAGGCACTGTTCATAAGACACTATTTAAATTCGTCAAATATGATCATGTCCTGTTAGTTCAAATCTACGTTGACGATATTATATTTAGGTAAACTAACCCCAAACTGTGCCAAAAGTTCTCTAAGTTGATGCAGGACAAATGCGAGATGAGCATGATGGGAGAGCTTACGTTCTTTCTGGGATTAGAAGTGAGACAGCTTGACAATGGGACCTTCATTAATCAAGCAAAATACACGAAAGAACTGCTAAAGAAATTTGGCATGGATAACTACTCAGCAGCAGCGACTCCAATGAGCTCTTCAATCAAATTGGATATAGACGAAGCTGGAACTGCCATTGAGTAACATTGTATCACGGTATTATTGGCTCTCTGCGTTACCTAACTGCTAGCAGACCAGACATCATGTTTGCTGTATGTATGTGTTCTAGATTTCAGGTAGAGCCAAAACAATCGCATTATATTGCAGTAAAAAGAATTTTAAAGTATTTAAAAGGAACTTCCAATGTGGTTCTTTGGTATCCAAAAGACTCCAGCTTTCAACTAATCGGTTACAGTGATGCAGACTATGCAGGATTTAGTGTTGATCGTCGAAGCACAAGCGGTCAATTCTTAGGTGATCGGTTGATTTCCTGGTTCAGTAAGAAGCAGACCTCTATTGCAACGTCCACAGCTGAAGCAGAGTACTTAGCAGCTGGAAGCTGCTGTGCTCAAGATCTTATGGATTCAACACCAGCTAAAGGACTACGACATTGATTGTGAGGATTGAGAAATTCGAATTTAGAATTTTCGAATTTTCAGATTTCAGATTTTGAGATTTTTGGTGAAATCTGATTTGAGAATTTCAGATCTCTCGTGAGAGTTGTTCAGATTTTAGTTCGGAGTTTTTGGGTGGAATCTGCGCGAGATTTGGAGTTGATTTGGTGAACTTTAGATAGAAATCTGATTCCCTAGCGTTTAGAAGTGAAACGCTGGCGTTTGATGTTCCCGAGTGTTTGTGAGAGTTACCGTGAACTTTTGGTGAAACGATGTCGCTTTGGTGATATTTGGTGGAGTGAGAGAACTGCCAGGGAGAGAGAGATCTGATGGTAGCGATTGGCGCTAGAAGCGCTACATCGTCATTTCGCAGTTCAGATGTCTCGTGGGAAGATGAAATCTTGTAGCGTTAATGCGTAGGCATGAGAGGGTGCCACGTGTTGGTCAACATGTTGGAGTTGACGTCTGGTGTAGCGTGTTCGGATGTTGTGGTTTGAGAGAGAGATCTGTTCTCTTGATGCTACGTCGTTCCATTAAGTTGCTGCGTCGTCGTTTTGACTAATTAGCGCTTAGCGTGATCGAACTTGTGCAAGCGCTGAGAGGTTTGATGGATATGTGAGCGCTAGTTTCAGGTTCGAGAGATCTGTTTGGCGCTAGGATTTGATGCGAGGAATCTGTTCAGTACCAGAAGATGATTTTGGTGAAGGAATCTGTTTAAGTCGGTGGCTGGTGAATTTATACGCTAAGTAGAGATGAACACTTAGTCATTTTTCACCCGAAATTTCCTATCTTCTCATTTGAAACCCTCGTTCGGTACTGTTCATACGTAGCCTATTTCCGTCGTTTGCCGTCGATTCCCGCAGTTCTTTTGAGCGTGGTTGATGGCGCTGAGCTCCCCTTGCTTAGGCCTTTCGATTTATACCAACTAGGAGGCTTTAATCGACCTAGGAGAGGATCGCGTCGTGACTGCCGAGTTTGTGTAGCTTCGTGATTTCGGAGCTTTGGTTCTCCTGTGTTTTAGCAGCTTTTGAGTAAGCATTTTCTGCCGTTCTAAGCTTAGAAATTTCTGTTAGAATGTTGTTTAGACCTGTAGAACCATATGTGAGTTCTTGGTCGTAGGCAGTGTTATATAGATGTTCAGATTTGTGCTAAGTAGCGTGATATCTTAACAGATTTGTGTTCTAGGAGCCTTCTGCCGTGGTTGAGGAAGCCAGGAGAAAGCTGAATTCCGCTGGTTGAGGATTGCCGTGCCTTTGGTAAAATCTGTTGAGGTAGACTTAGCAGCGAGGTACGAATTGAGCGGATTTAACAGCTTTGAGCGTGGACATGGCTGTAATTGATGTTATGAAATCTGCTGATTTGATGATATGAAATTACGTGAATGAGTTTGTTGAATTGATTGAGTTTTATATTCTGCATTCACGTGTTGATATTGTATGCATTATGAATAGATCATTGATTGGCATACATGCATACATATTGAGCCTGACAGATTTATTGATGACCTGATTGATAGCCACGTTGTGACTGGCCGATAGATGTATCGTGCCTGAAAATTCCAACGCTATCATCGGAGTGGTGACTACTGGATTAGAGCGTCTACCACCGAGCTGTAATGGGCTGACGGGCTCTGAAGATCACGGACCGATTATTTCCCCGGTTGATACACCGTGCGGGTATAGGGGCTGATTATGATGATTTGTCAGTTGATACACTGGTCTAGATATCCGATCCTTGATAGCCCTCATGAATTTCATAGCATTGATTATAGCATGTTTCATGATTAGCTTTTTTGATAGCTCTTCGTACTAAGGCTTGATCTCGTATTTCTTTTCCTGCTTTTGTATTGTTTGGGTCTGTGTTACCCATTTGCAGGATCTTCAGGTAACCAAGCTGGACCGAGTGGAGTGCCTGCTGGTCGATCCCCGTTTCCTTGAGTCCCAGTTTATTTTATGATATGTATTGAACCGGGGAATGCCCTGTGTTTTATTGTATCGGAGATCTGTATTTGAATTGAGATTGGATGTTACCTGTTTTATATGAGTTTGAGTCAACTCGTATTTTGATTATGAATATTTTGAATGATGATTTTGAGTTCAGGGCCAAATGATTTCGAAAAATTTTTAAGCCCGATTTTACGCTTTCGTGATTATGTTCTTAATTGTGCTATAATCTCTGTTTAGTAGCACGGGGCCTGACATTTTTTGTATCAAAGCTTAAACTGGGATAAGCTCGATTTCTTTTGATCACACTCGAGTCTAGGCACAGAGTTTTGATTTTATTTTTGATTGACTCTGTGATTTATGTGATCTTTATCTGTCTATGTGATATATCTGCTGTGAGATCTTACCTCTAGACTTGTTTAGATGCCGCCGAGAAGAGAAAGAGGTAGGACGACTAGACGTACCGAGGAGGAGTCTAGGGTAGGTAGCAATGATGATGTTCATCAGGTTGAGAACATTACTAGACAGATAGGCGAGATGGAGTTGGTCCTAGCTAGGTTTCAGTGGACGAATCCTCCGACATTTTCTGCTGCCGAGGGTGGTGCGATGGCTGAGGCTTGGTTAGTTCAGATGGAGGAGTTGTTCGATACTCTGGAATACGCTCCCCAGAAGAGACTGAAGCTGGCGGTGTTGCAGCTGATAGACAACGCTCAGCACTGGTGGAGAGGTACTTCTCGTTTCCTTCGTGATAGTGGGGCTGTGATCACTTGGGAGAGCTTCTGTGAGGCGTTCCGACAGGAGTATACCCCGGAGTCCTTCTATAACAGTCGCGAGCGAGAGTTCGACAACCTGAAGCAGGGTAACATGCGAGTGGCTGAGTATGCCCGACAGTTTTCGGCTCTTTTGATCTATGTGTCACACGTAGCCAACCAGGAGAGGATGAAGAGGAACAAATTTCTGAAAGGCTTGAGGCTTGATCTGTACCAGATGGTTTTGTCGGTTCACCTGCGACCTATATTGATGCAGTGAACCGAGCAGTGGATATTGAGGAGAGTCTGTTGGAGGAGGATGCTCCGACGCAGCCGACTACTGGACGCACCCATTAGCGTGTGCAGGATGCGTCGCAATATTTTTATTCTCCTCAAGGGTCGCAGCAGCAGACGAATCGGCAAAGGTTTCGACCTCGAGGGAAACATTTTAAGAAGAAGGCGAATTCGAGTTCCTCTGGTTCTATGAGTTCTAATTCTGGCAGTGGTTCTGGTAGCATGTCTTGTGGACAGTGCGGAGGAAGGCATTGGACTTCGCAGTGTCGTGGAGTTCAGGGGTTTTGCCATAACTGTGGACATCCTGGACATTTTCAGAGAGTATGTCCTTTGTTGAGGGGTCAGTCTTCAGTTCCTTCATAGCAGGGATCAGATGGTGGTTCTTCTCAGAGACCGCAGTTTCCTGCCCCAACCCAACGATCTGGATTCCAATCCCGTGAGCCTTCTAGGTTTGGCGAACCTTCGAGACCTCAGTTCCAGATTCCACAGTAGGCCCAAGCAAACGCTTTGACGAGAGAGCAAGCTGAGGAGACGCCTGCCATAGTGATCGCAGGTACGTGCTCTATTTTCGATTATCCTGCGAGAGTTCTATTTGACACTGAAGCATCACACTCTTTTATTTCTGAGTTGTTTGTTTGTGAGCATGTGTTGAGTTCTTCCCCATCGTGTGATGTTTTTTCCGTGTCTACCCCTTCTGGTGTGAGTCTGTGGTCCCGTGAAGCGGTGTTGGATTGTGTGCTTCGATTTGATGAGAATGTTTTGGTGTCCAATCTGTTTGTTTTTGGAATTAGAGATTTTGATTGCATCTTGGGAATGGATGTATTGTCTAGCTATAAGGCTACTGTTGAGTGTTATCATGGTGTGGTGAGATTTCACCCTGACTCGAATGAGAAGTGGGAGTTCTACGGTGCTGATTCGCTCTCGAAGATTCCACTGGTGTCCGCCATGGAGATGTTTAGCCTGCTATCGCTGGATAATGCTGGATTTATGATTTATGCGCTTGACGTTTCCCAAGAGCCACGATTTGAGTTGAGCGACATTCTGATCGTCCGAGAGTTTCCCGATGTGTTCTCGGATGAGATTCCTGGATTCCCTCCGAGACGTGAGATCGACTTCAGCATCGAGTTGGTGCCCGGTACCGCTCTGATTTCTAGAGATCCTTATCGGTTGGCGCCAGCAGAGTTGAAAGAGCTGAAGGATCAGTTGAGAGATCTTTTGGAGAAAGGCTTCATCCTACCGAGCATGTCGCCTTGGGGAGCTCCGATTCTTTTCATGAAGAAGAAGGATGATAGGATCAATATGGTTCGAAAACAGTTGCAGGAGTTCAGAAGGTCGGGGGGGGGGGGTTTGAATGAACTCCTACTATTTTAAATTTTAGAAACCCTTAAAACAATTTTACAAGCGCCTCGTTTAACTTAAATCCGAGTTACCAGATTTAAGGTATCTCAGTTTAGCTGCTGATCTTTTGGCTAACAAAAATTGTGCGGAAATATGCCAATCGATCATTGAACAGTAAGGCAATAAATAGATGCGTTAAGCAAAAGATTAAGGTCAAGAGTTTGTTTCTGAAAGTTCGGATATAAATATCCTACGTATCCCCTTCTTTCTTTTTTAGAAAGGTTCCACTAGAAGATTTGATGGATTACAGGCCTTCTGCAAAACACCAGTCACCGAACCTCGCTCAAAGTGAACTCCTAGCAACACCACAACCTAAAGCGCAGACGCAGCTGCTGGTTTTACAAATGAATGATATTTTTCGAACGGCTTTAAGGAGCACGTTCGTTACAGACTCAAATGATATAACAATGAATACAATGCTATGAGACTATAAATCCTCTGATTTCTTATACAAGCAAATCGATTCAACTAAGGTGAATCAGAGGATGGCTCGAAGGTTTATCTATGAAGATCAGCGGTTGAATTTCTTCGAGTGTTTGAGCTTTGTGAAAATGGCTTCTGTAGAGTATAAGCTCGAGAAAGGTTGAGACTCAAAATTAGTCGAGTGACGGCAAGTAAACAATAGCGAGAGCAAGAGAGTTCTTCAATCCAAACTACTGCTATTTATAGTCTTCGTTCTCAACGATCATTAATTTCACCAAAAGGCAACAAAATCTCCCTTTGAATTTTTGTCAAATCGTACGCCGTAAATGGCTTCTGTAGAGTATAAGCTCGAGAAAGGTTGAGACTCAAAATTAGTCGAGTGACGGCAAGTAAACAATAGCGAGAGCAAGAGAGTTCTTCAATCCAAACTACTGCTATTTATAGTCTTCGTTCTCAACGATCATTAATTTCACCAAAAGGCAACAAAATCTCCCTTTGAATTTTTGTCAAATCGTACGCCGTAAATCCTACTCCACCAAGAGGCAAGTCGCACTATGTCAGAGAAAATTTGGCGTCTCTCCATATTTGTGCAAACGCCGTAAACCACCCTCTGAAACAGTGTACTATATACTTAACATAGTACTGCTACTGTCTCCTCATTTAAAGCACATGTACGATTCAATCTCCACCTTTGATTTCCTTTGATATGAACGTTTGAATCGATTCATCGTTTATGCAAAAACTGATTACTTGAACCTCTGAAAGATATGCAACGGTTGATAGCTTCAATGCCCAAAAGTTATGCACCAGCTGATCACTAAAAATATCTCCCTTACTGCTGGTTACAACGATTAAGAGAAGCAGCGACTGGATCAAAAGAATACTGTAGCCATCTGCTGATTTGAGTGTCTGTCTGCTGAATTACGTTGACTATTGAGGTGAACAACTATCTGCTGAATTCCTCTGAAGAATGCAACTGCTGGAATACCAACACAAACTCTAACGACTGAATCCTAGAGTTAGTACAATACGCTGTCGTTTCAACTTATTTGAACGCTGTCGTTTTGACTAATCCAAACGCTGTCGTTTTGCAATCCTTAGCAAAACACGCTAACTCTCAATTGCTTGCACCTGCAACTAATGCAACTGCTGATTGCCCTGGAAGAATCCAACTGCTGGTTACCTCTGAAAAGTCCAACTGCTGAAAACAAACCAACAACTGATTGTTCCAACGGCTGATATATGTTGATTACTGAAGAGAATCTCCATCTGCTGAATTACCACCCGTCGACTGAAAATGTTCTCCTATTAAATTCACCGGCTGATTTTTCAGTAGCAACTAGTCTTATTTTGTTATCACCAAAACTAATAAATTTTATCCTAAAAATTTCCCCCTTTTTGGTGATGACAAAACTAGCAGCCGAAAGACTAAAATGAATGAGCAAAAATAAATTGCACAAACATCTACTGAAATCATAAATTTCATTTAACTGAGAAATAGTACAAAAGATTTGTACAAGGACTCAACAACTGTTCTATCCTAGTATCTTCTTCTTTTGTAGGATCCACTTATGTTCCCTCTGCTCCTTTCTCTTTCTCTATCAGCAGTAATAAGTCTTTCCACAATGTTTCTATCAGTATCACCACCACCACCTGTATTGCCACTTCCTCTGTTTTGATCATCAGGTGGTGGGCGGCTGCTACTCACTTCCCCCTTTTTGTCATTACCACCACGGTTTATATAAGCAACAATTTCGCTCAGTTGGTCGGTAACGATATTAAGAGTCTGCTGGGCTTGGCCACTAAATTCTAATAAATCATTTCGAGTAGCGGCCACTTGCTCATCCAACGATGTGACCTTAGCATCAAGTGCTTTAATCTCCTTCAAGACCTCCAGCATATCAGCAGTATCAGAAACACTCTGAGCCAGAACAACTTTACTAAACTCATTGAAGCATAGCGTATGGGCATCATCGAGGGTTCTGCCATCTTGTCTAGCAGTGTTAATCAAGTTCCGGAAGGCTTCCTCTTGTTGCATCAGAGCGGCAAGAATGTCTCTTTTAATAGTGTGGAGCCTGGATATCACATCACTCTGAGCATCATCAATTTGCATGATAGCCTCTGCCTGATTGTCAAAACGTTCTGAAAGAAAGATCCGGAGATCATCAAGAGAAGTGGAGAGCTCAGTAGTAACAGCTGGAAGAGAAGGCAAGGTAGCAGCTGGTAGAGAGAATGCAGTAGCAGTGTCCTGATCATCAAAATACATGGACTCATCTGAGCTAGACGTGGAGGAAGAACGCTTATCTAATAAAATAGGTACTCTCGGTGCAACTGCTGAAGGAGTAGTAATCTGTACACTTCTCAAATTTGTTATCTCCGATGCAATAAACGCAACAAAACTGGTAATATCCTCTGAACTGAAACGACTGAATAAACTGTACTCGAAGAAAACTGTACAAAACTGAGATAAACGCAGAGCAAACACTGTCGGCTGGTGCAAGACAAAACTGCCAACTGGCTCAAAAACTGATAGAGCTCTGAAAAAATTTATCGTACCCACTGGTAAAAGTCTCCTGGAAACACAAAATTCCGCAACCTCCAGACAGACATCTCCCCACCGCTTCTTCATTAATTTGAAAAATGCGCTCATCAGAGGAAGAGTGTCGTCATAAGATCTTTGACGCGATACCGCAAAATTGGTTGTGGCAGGAGCAGCACTTGGGGTACGCGATCGCCCTTCAAACAATTGGGAGCAACAAGTCTTGTTCCATCGAAGACCGTGTGCTACTGTTTGCTGTTTGAGTTCCTCCAGAATGAAATAATTCAAATCTGATAACAGATGTATAACCTTGAGATCAACGGCGGAGGTTCCCTCTCCAGGTACAAAATTTTTCGTCCACGATTCCAAGAATTTTCTTACCAAAACTTCTCTGTACTTCAACAGTATATACATTTTCCGCTGAAGAGCTACTACGATTGACTCTGCTTCAGCCCATGAAAGAACGAGGGCCTCCTTCTCAAAATAAGAGTCATCTATCTGTAACTGTGCTAACTTCTTCAAACTAAAATAATAAAAGAATTTCGCCACTTCATCGATTACCTGCTCTCATAAATGTACCAGCAGTTGTATATCTGCACATATCAAAGAATAATGTTCCAGTGGGGGCTTTCCCTTGGCTGGGTCTTTCAGCTGAAGGGGCTCCTTTCCCTTTTCTTCAGGATGAATCTTAGGAAGACGGGCATTGTACCAGTCTCCTTCATCGACCCCTGGAATATACACAGTCTGGCCCAAAACAATCTTCGTAATTTCCACACCAGCCAACGGCAAAGGAACGTCGACTGGGATAGATAACAGAATATCCTCCAATGACATGGCCTCGTCTGCATCTATCCCTTCATCCACTGACTGTTCATCATCACTGATCTTCTCATCCTCCGGTTCCTTCACAAAAATCTGTACCTGTTGGTCTCCACCAACAGTACCAACATCCATGGTTTCCACTTCTTCATCAGTGTCACTTGGAGTGACCACTGGTCTATCAGCATCCATCTGAGCCATAATATCTTCATAACGAAGATCAAACCACTGTTTCTCTTCATTTGTATCATCTTGTTGACCTCCATCAGCAGATGCATCAACTTTAAGATCTTCTTCTGCTGGTCCCATTTGAGCAGTTTCTGCGATTACCTGCTCAATAATTAAGTCCACGTCATCAGCAGACGTGGGCCTTATCTCCTCAGCCGTAACATCAACACTTGCAGCAACTGCTTCTTCAACAACAGTATCACCAGCGACCTCGTCAGCTGGTTGATCAGCAGAATCTCATCCTCTGCGACTGGTTGGTCAAATGTATAATCAGCAGCAGGTGCGGCAGGAATTGGCTCAATCATTTGAATAGGCACCATTTCCTGTGCCACCGCCACCATTTCCAAAGATGCTTTAGAAGAACCAATTTTCTTCTTCGTAGTCCTCTTCTTTTTGATCATTGGTTCATCCGCAATAGTCACAGCTGGTCTCTTCCTAGGTGCCTTCTTCACCTTAGGTACATCAGCAGCTTCCTGTGCACCAACTTTGTCATTCAGGACAATATATCGATGAATTGTCCTTTCTATGAGTATTTTAGAGGAAGGGAACTCCGACGATTTGCCCAATTCAAGGTTTGGAATGTTCTCCAGCAGGAGACTAATTTGAACAGCAAAGACCTTGCCTTGCTTGGATCCTGCAGTAACCATCTTCTTCAGAATGTTGAACAAAACACTGCTCCAATTAACCCTTAATTCACAGACAACTGCCGTTAGCATCAAAAATTTCTCCATTGTGATTGCATTAAAGGACCCTGCCTTTACAGAAATTGTCTTGGCCATTATATCACACAGAAGGCGATATTCAATTTTCAACTGGCTCTTCTTCCCCGACGTACTTACTGGCTCACCAGTCAGAGAGACGATGCTCTTAGCATCAAAAACTTTATCCCTGGGAATCTCTGATAACTCTGATAAACCATCAAGAGGAAGCTCAAAAGTTTCTGCCAACAACTGCTCCGTAATCTCTACTGGCACACCATTCACAGAACTAACCACCAAGCCGTCGCTCACCGAACCATTGTTAAAGAAATCCACCAAAGCAGCTTCATAAAGCACTGCAGGACAACCCAAAAATCCCTCTAGGCCAGATGCCATTAGGGCGTTAAACACAGAAACCATACCTGGGTTGTCCATAGCCAAAACGGAGTCAAAATCGACATGCAGAGTGTTGCTGTAGAATGAAGAGGCCATTGCTGATAGTAGATGATCGGAAAGAACACCTGAAAAAGCTTTGCAGTAGAAATCACTGAAAATACGAACGCGCGAGAGAGAAATATGCAAGAACACACGATAGAAAATATGCTCCACCAAAGCAGCTTCATAAAGCACTGCAGGACAACCCAAAAATCCCTCTAGGCCAGATGCCATTAGGGCGTTAAACACAGAAACCATACCTGGGTTGTCCATAGCCAAAACGGAGTCAAAATCGACATGCAGAGTGTTGCTGTAGAATGAAGAGGCCATTGCTGATAGTAGATGATCGGAAAGAACACCTGAAAAAGCTTTGCAGTAGAAATCACTGAAAATACGAACGCGCGAGAGAGAAATATGCAAGAACACACGATAGAAAATATGCAAGGTAAAAGAGATTAGAAGAGGGAACGCCGTAATTAAACTAAGAAAGAAAAAAGTTACTTGGAGAGATAAAGTTTCGATGTGACGTTTCGCATGGTAACAACACGTGTCAACCATCCGTTAGCGCGTACAATTTTTGAAATGATTTTGAAGATATTTTCAAAATATTTTACTCGTACAGTGTAAAAGGTTTTTCAAAATATTTTAATCAAACAAGGTACAAAGTTAATAGATGCGCGCCAAAATTTATAAAGTCACAACTGGTTCAGTAAATGTAAGAACATCACTGCTGCTGGTTTAATATATCGTTGAGGGTGGCAGGAGCTGGTCACAAATAAGCATCAGCTATATATATGTAACAACTGAGTGTGTCCAGACATGACATATTCAGCTGACGTCACGCTTAACAATCCAGCTCCTGGTTCCCCCTACGGCTGATAATCTTCCAACGCGAGAAGCTTCCCTCAGCTGATAGTCTAATCGTTCCCCCTGAACAAAAGACTTACAGCTGATTTAAGCAACAGCTGACAACCTGCAAAATGCGTTAGTGCACAAACAATCAAGGCAATTCAAGAAGACCCAAGATGTTTCTAAAATAAGAAAACTTAGTGTCTGGTAGAGGCTTTGTGAAGATGTCAGCAACTTGCTGGTCAGTCGACACATACTCCAGCCGGACGTCCTTCTTTAGCAAATGGTCCCTTGTGAAATGATGCCTGATGTCGATGTGCTTTGTTCTTGAATGCAGCACAGGATTTTGGGTGATTGCGATGGAATTGGTATTATCGTAGAGAATAGGTGCTTCAGAAGCATCAATGCCATAGTCCTTCAGCTGATGTTGAATCCATAATATTTGAGCACAGCAACTACCAGCTGCAAGATACTCTGCCTCAACTGTTGACGTTGCGATGGACGTCTGCTTCTTACTAAACCAGGAAATCAGTCGATCCCCTAAAAATTGACAAGTCCCACTTGTGCTTCTACGATCAATCCTGCATCCTGCGTAATCTGCATCACTATAACCGATCAGTTGAAAGCCTGAGTCTTTGGGATATCAAAGACCCACGTTGGAAGTACCCTTAAGATATTTCAATATTCGCTTTACAGCTATGTAATGCGATTGCTTTGGCTCTGCTTGAAATCTAGCACACATACAGACAGCAAACATTATGTCTGGTCTGCTAGCAGTTAAGTATAGCAAAGAGCCTATAATACCACGATAAAGAAATACCTCAATGGCAGTTCCAGCTTCGTCATTATCCAACTTTATCGAAGAACTCATAGGGGTTGCAGCTGCTGAATAGTTGCCCATACCGAACTTCTTCAGCAATTCTTTTCCTTGGCTTGGTGTGGTGTTCCTTGTCTTCCTCAAATCCTACATCATCTTGGTTGTATGTTTTTCAAGGTTTAAGTCAAGTACAAAATGTTCTTTGATGCATCTTTCAAGAAATATTAATTTGTGTGTGTAGATCTAAAGGATTTGATGTTTTAAATTCAGAATATGATACTTGATTGGTATTCTAACAGAAACTTTTCATGAACTTGGCAGCCAAAGCATAGATCTAGATGTGAGGGAAGGAGTGAAGTCGTGAGGGTGGGGTTGTGTCATTGAGGTTTCATTGAGTATGTGTAGTTAGGGTCTTGAGTGTTCATGTTTCGTTTGTGGTCATGGGCTGCGTCCAAAAGGGTTATGGGAAGGTCCAGGGGTTGTTTGGGGTCTGGTCTAGTGTCTGGTCGTGCCCTTTGGTCGAAAGGAGTGGTCAGTTTAGAGAAATTTGACAGCACCTAGGCTGGTTTGCCCCCTGTGCATGACCAGCGTGGTTGCAGACGTCTGGTTGGTCACACCCGTAACTATTTTTGAGATTTCGTGGTTTCCAAAGCTAGCTCGTCGAGTTAGGGTTACGTGGGTCCAAGTTTGAGGTCATTTGGTTAAGAAACGGATTTTATATGATTTTTACGGTTTGATCGCGCAGAGTGGGTTCTTTCGGGGCATTTTCGGGAATGTTGGGAATTTGAGTCTTAGGGGCTGCCAAAATTCGTGAATTGTTTTATTTGATGTTTTAAGCATGTTTTCAATTGATTTAAAGCCTTTTTAGCATTTTTGTGATTTAATGGAATTTTCGGAAATTATTTATGGTATAAAATCTCTAAAAATTATAAATTCAGTATGTTTGACTATTTTATGCCATTGTTGATGTTTATAAAATGTTTTATGAGCAGAAAGTTATAATTGAAGGAAATAAATATCTTTGAGGAATTTTGAGGAATTATTTTGAGGCATGAATGAGAAAAATAAAATTTTGAATGATGGGACTTGATTGTGGTTTTTCTATGACGGATATGGGGTCGTGAGACGTTCCGCTTGCCATATCAAAATGACGGGTCTGGGCTTCAGATAAGTACTGAAGTGCCTTTCCACTGACGGGTCTGGGCTCCAGATAAGTACTGGAGTGCCTTTCCAACTTAGTACTAGTGTTTATTAGCTTGATCAAGCGACTTGAGGTTGAGGGACCACAGTCGAGGAACAGAATTCACGAGAAAAAATGTTTTAGAAAATTTATTTTATGCATGCAAATGTTTTAACGTTATTAAGAATTTATATGCTTATGCTTTTAAATTTCAGAAAAGAAATTATTTTAAGTAAAACTATTTTATTTGCATGTGCATTTACTATTTATTATTCGTTATTCTCGAGTTTTGTACTTGTTGAGTCTTTAGAATCACTATGCTTGTTGGATGCAGATGAGGCTGAGATTGAGATCGAGGGGCAGGATTCCTGAGTTGGCTGCAGTCGAGCTTGGCACTTACCCAGCGACCTGCGTTGTTCCGCTTGAGTTCGGCAGTGATGTTTTGTTTGGCGAGATACCTTGTTTTTAAGTTGTTTTATTTAAATTGGACGGAGTTGATGACCTAGCTTGATTTTAAATTACTGCGCAGATTTTTAAACCGTTATTTTGTTGGGAGTTTTGAGTATTCATTTATATTTATTTGTCTAGTTGTTACACTTTATTTTAAAGTCATGTGTGAGTTGGTGTTATTAGTTGTTATAAAAAAAAATATTATCCAGTCTTTTTCCGCATTAGAAATCCCTTTTAAAATGATTGGTTTAGCAGTCGTAGTTAGAGGGACGTTTCAGTTGGTATCAGAGCGTGGTTCTGGTTTGGGTTGTGCCTACAGCTGACTGCAAGAAACTCAAGGGGTCTCGCCTCAAAGTCTGTAAGTCTTAGTGTTTGACTGCTTTATATTACTTCCAGTTGATGTTTATTGTGTTGTATATTGATGTGATTATATTTTGAGGTTATATGTTGTATATATTATTCACTTTGAGGCATGTTGAGATTAAGTAGTGAAATTCGTTACAAACCCCAGATGCCTCCCAGACGACAGGTTACCCCACCTCCACCACCATCGTTGAGCTCCAGCGAGCAGGTGCTAGCTGGGCTTGCACAGATTTTGAGACAGAATGCCGGGACTGCACAGGCGGCCAGAACCGAGATGCCATATGAGAAGTTCCGCAAGATGGGGCCGCCGGAGTTTACCGGTACCACCGATCCATTCGTGGCTGAGGGATGGGTCAGGACTTTAGAAACGATCTTCAGGTACATGCGACTGGAGGATGCTGCCCGTGTCAGTTGCGCCATCTTCCAGCTGAAGGATGACGCTGCCCTCTGGTGGGAAGGGGCAGAAAAGACTGTGGATGTGGACTCTTTGACTTGGGAGGAGTTCAAGAAGATATTCTATGACAAGTACTTTACGCCAGACTTACAGGCGAGGCTCAAGAGGGAGTTTAGGAACCTCCGGCAGGGAGACATGTCTGTGGCAGAGTATGTGAAGAAGTTCGACAGGGGTTGCCATTTCTCACCCCTCATTGCCGACGATCCCGCTGAGAAGTTGCAGCATTTCTTGGATGGTTTGAGCCCCGCTATTCGCAGGGATGTACTGATGTCGAACCCTGCAGACTATGCCGCTGCACTGAAGAGAGCCTTTAGATCCGAGCAGACGCTGAAGGATCTGCATGCTGAGGCACAGAGGAAGAGGCCTTTCCAAGCTCAGCATCATCAACAACAGCAGACCAAGAGGCCGTTCACTGGGCCACCTAGACCTCCATGCCAGGGTCAGTATATGATCTTTTAAGAATTTATCCCTTTCTGCAATTATATTAATGGATGACCTTGCTAGGGACCTCGAAACCAGCAGTGAAGCCTACTACTTCTGGAAGACCCCAAGGACAACAGGCTTCAAGGCCAGCATCATCAACAACAGCAGACCAAGAGGCCGTTCACTGGGCCACCTAGACCTCCATGCCAGGGTCAGTATATGATCTTTTAAGAATTTATCCCTTTCTGCAATTATATTAATGGATGACCTTGCTAGGGACCTCGAAACCAGCAGTGAAGCCTACTACTTCTGGAAGACCCCAAGGACAACAGGCTTCAAGGCCCATGGCTCAGACAGACAAACCCACATGCCCGACTTGTGGGAAGCAGCATTCCGGGAAGTGCTTGATGGGAGTTGGGGTCAGCTTCAAGTGCAAACAGCCGGGCCACTTGTCTTTCGAGTGCCCGCAACTGAAGAAGCCTGCCACCGGGAGAGTATACGTGATGCAGGCAGAGGAGGCTGACCCAGACACTACGCTCATCACAGGTAATATTGCGCTTACGCTATGAATTTGTAGGATTTAGGTAGTAGACCTGTGATACTATTGAATAGGAGTGAACCTGATTTGTGAATAGCATGATTAGTGTCCTATGCATGTGATATTTATGCCGCAGGTAGGGTATTTGTATTAGGGGTAGCTACCAGGGCCTTATTCGATTCAGGGGCGACTCATTCTTTTATTTCTGATGAGTTTGTGCGGCGTATGAATGTTCCCCAGGAGAGTTTTGCAGGAGGTTTATTGGTGACGATTCCGTCAGGAGAGGTGGTGTCTACGGCTAGTGTCATTCGGGATTTAGAGTTAATACTGCAAGGCCGGACGTTCCGTGCCAACCTGATTGTGTTCCCGATGCCAGAGTTTGATATTATTCTCGGGATGGACTGGCTGGTAGAGAATCAGGCTATTGTTGATTTTATGTGCAGAGTAGTGCATCTTAGACCTCCTGAAGAGGAAGCGTAGGATTTCGTAGCGGCACGGAGCATGAGGAAGCCGCGTCTTATTTCATTCTTACAGGCGAGGAAGCTTATAGGCGACGGCTGCTCGTCGTTCTTAACCAGCATTACAGCGACTACGGCACAGGAGGAACCTTCTATTGCTGATGTGGAGATTGTTAGAGAGTATGCCGATGTATTCCCCGATGATGTTTCTGGGATCCCGCCAGATCGGGAAGTGGAGTTCTCTATTGAGTTGCTGCCTGGTACAGTGCCGATCTCTAAGGCACCGTATCGTCTTGAACCTACTAAGACGAAGGAATTAAAGGAGAAAATTCAGGAGTTGCTAGATAAGGGATTCATTCGCCCCAGTGTCTCTCCATGGGGTGCCCCAGTCTTATTTGTGAAGAAGAAGGACGGCAGCATGAGGCTTTGTATCGACTACCGTGAGCTGAATTCGGTGACTGTCAAGAAAAAGTACCCGTTGCAAAGAGTGGAGGACCTATTTGATCAGTTGCAGGGAGCTTTTTTTCTCTAAGATAGACCTTCGCTCTGGCTACCATCAGTTGAAAGTGAGGGAGGCAGATGTGCACAAGACGGCCTTAAGGACTCGTTACGGCCACTACGAGTTCTTGGTGATGCCCTTCGGATTGACGAACGTGCCAGCGGTCTTCATGGATCTCATGAACCGTGTATTTCAGCCGTATCTGGATCAGTTCGTTATCGTATTCATTGACGATATTCTTATCTATTCTCGGATCAGGGAGGATCATTGTCGACATCTGAGAACAGTACTTGGAGTCCTAAGGGAGTGCCGACTATTTGCAAAGTTCAGCAAGTGTGAGTTCTGGCTAGAGAGAGTGGCGTTCCTTGGACACATCATTTCCAGCAGTGGAGTAGAGGTGGATCCGGCTAAGGTTGAGGCAGTCAGAGAGGGGGCCGTACCGAGGAATGCATCTGAGATACACAGTTTCCTTGGTTTGGCAGGATATTATCGGAAGTTCATCAAGGGCTTTTCATCTATTGCAGTGCCCTTGACTGCACTGACGAAGAAGAATGCCAAATAAATTTGGAGTCCAGAGTGCCAGCAGAGCTTCGATACCTTGAAGCAAGCTCTAATTTCAGCCCCAGTCTTAGCCATGCCATCTGGGCAAGAGGAGTATGTGCTGTACACAGATGCGTCTAAGCTAGTCCTAGGCGCAGTATTGATGCAGAATAACAGAGTGATAGCTTATGCCTCCCGACAGTTGAAGGTACATGAGAAAAATTATCCGAACACGATTTAGAACTAGCAGCAGTTGTCTTTGCACTTAAGATTTGGAGGCATTATCTTTATGGGGAGAAATTCAAGATCTTCACCGACCACAAGAGCCTGAAGTACTTTTTCACGCAGAAGGAGCTGAACATGAGGCAGAGGAGGTGGATAGAGTTGGTGAAAGATTATGACTGCGAGATCAATTATCATCCGGGAAAGGCCAATGTAGTGGCTGATGCTCTGAGTAGGAAGACAGCTGTTATTGCACACATGTCATTATCTAGACCACTACAGCGAGAGATTCAGAGTTTCGGATTAGAGGTCTATACAGCTGGTAGAGCACCGAGGTTGAGCACTCTGACAGTACAGTCTACGCTTCTGGACCGCATCCACAGGGGTCAGTCTGGCGATGAACAATTACAAAAGTGGAGGCTGAGAGATGAGGAGAAGGGCAGCGGATTATACACCGTGAATGATGGGATCGTGAAGTATAGAGGTCGTTTTTGGGTTCCTTCAGGAGACGCATTGAGAGAGTTGATCATGTCAGAGGCTCACACCGCACCTTACTCTGTTCACCCAGGGAGCACGAAGGTGTATAAGGACCTGCAGCATTTGTATTGGTGGCCGGGTATGAAGCGAGACATAAACCGCTTTGTGTCTGAATGTTTGACTTGCCAGCAGGTCAAGGCCGAGCATCAGAGACCAGCTGGGTTACTGAAGCCACTCCCTATTCCTGAATGGAAATGGAAGAACATCTCGATGGATTTTATCGTGGGATTGCCGAGGAAGTTAGAGGATCGAACTGTTGGTATTGGTTCCGGATCCGCACCCCGGCAGGCAGCGGAAGAACAAAATTTTGACCAGGATGCGATCAATACGAATAATCAAACAATCATATGTATCGACATACATAGGGTGTTTCAACGAGTTACCTGTCTGGCACTTGTGCCTGGCTCCAACCGGTGTTTCAAGAACCCGGCGCTTCAGCAGATGCATATTCAGCAGATGCAATGCTTTCGTAACATTCAGCAGCTGCATTACTTTGTTAGAATTCAGCAGTTGCGTTGTCTTTCAAAATTCAGCAGCTGCATTACTTTGTTAGAATTCAGCAGTTGCGTTGTCTTTCAAAATTCAGCAGGTCTGGCACTTGTGCCTGGCTCCAACCGGTGTTTCAAGAACCCGGCGCTTCTCGGTTGATTGCGGTAGATTCGTCAATCCGGTCCACGACCAGACTCGAGACTCCTTCGTCAGACTGCACTAGAAGTCCTGACGAGATCAGCACGATCGGATTCTCCAACATGACATGGTACTTCGCATCGCAGATACTAGTCTCGAACTCGGGCGGCCTTATCCTCGTTTTGACGGCCCAATCGACTAGGAATCAGAATACAGAACATCACAATGTTCCCTACCAATGAAACATGGTACTTTGCATCGCAGATACTAGTCTCGAACTCGGGTGGCCTTATCCTCATTTTGACGGCCCAATCGACTAGGAACATGTTTAGAATACACAGCGACTATTAGATGTGTTTCATGATAGCCGTCATACCCACTATCACATCTAACATACGCTTTAGTGTAATCTAGGTCTTTACTCAACACAATTGTAAATCATTACACACATAATGAAAGTAAAGAATGCCATATAAAAGAATGCGAATATCATATATAAAGATCGTTTGTACAAGAGTCAATGAAAACCCACACGCCACAAGTTGGCTAGTTGGGCATCTACTCTAACACGAACTCCATTTGGGTGATTGTGGACCGACTCACAAAATCAGCGCATTTCTTACCAGTGAGGACCACGTTCACCATGACTCAGTACGCTGAATTGTATATCCGGGAGATTGTCAGGCTGCATGGGATCCCAGTCTCGATCGTATCAGACAGAGATACTAGGTTCACTTCAACGTTTTGGAGGAGTCTACATGCTTCTTTGGGGACAAAGCTACAGTTCAGCACGACATTTCACCCCCAGACCGATGGGCAGACAGAGAGGGTGAACCAGACATTAGAATATCTACTTCGTGCGTGTGCTATCGACTTCCAAGGGAGTTGGGAAGCCAAACTACCTCTAGTAGAGTTCACCTACAACAACAGCTTTCAGGATTCCATCGGTATGGCACCTTATGAGGCACTCTATGGGAGGAAGTGCAGATCGCCCATTCACTGGGATGAGGTAGGCGAGCGAGCAGAGCTAGGGCCTGAGATAGTCCAGCAGATGGCCGAGACAGTGATGAGGATTAGGGAGAGGATGAGGACTGCCCAGAGTCGACAGAAGAGTTACGCCGATTCGAGGAGGAGAGACCTAGAGTTTGCAGTGGGAGATCATGTCTTCGTGAAGGTCGCTCCGATGAAGGGTGTTATGAGATTTGGGAAGAAGGGCAAGCTTGAAACCCGATACATAGGACCTTTCGAGATCCTCGACAGAGTGGGGACATTAGCTATCGAGTGGCCTTACCGCCGAGCTTAGCAGCTGTGCATAACGTCTTCCACATCTCCATGCTCAGGAAGTACATACCGAACCCTTCGCATGTGTTGAAATTCGAGCCGCTACAGCTCTCACCGCAGATGACTTTTGAGGAGCGCTCCATTCGGGTTTTAGGCAGACAAGATCGGAAGCTACGCAATAGGACCATCCCCATGGTTAAGGTGTTGGAACTATTACAAGAGCTGTTGGAACTATTACAAGAGCTGTTGGAACTATTACAAGAGCTGTTGGAACTATTACAAGAGCTGTTGGAACTATTACAAGAGCTGTTGGAACTATTACAAGAGCTGTTGGAACTATTACAAGAGCTGTTGGAACTATTACAAGAGCTGTTGGAACTATTACAAGAGCTGTTGGAACTATTACAAGAGCTGTTGGAACTATTACAAGAGCTGTTGGAACTATTACAAGAGCTGTTGGAACTATTACAAGAGCTGTTGGAACTATTACAAGAGCTGTTGGAACTATTACAAGAGCTGTTGGAACTATTACAAGAGCTGTTGGAACTATTACAAGAGCTGTTGGAACTATTACAAGAGCTGTTGGAACTATTACAAGAGCTGTTGGAACTATTACAAGAGCTGTTGGAACTATTACAAGAGCTGTTGTTATGTGATAGAGTCGTCACAGGGGAATGTCCTGTAAGGATGTGATGTTCTATTGCTGATTATTAGTTTTTTGTTGGGATACTCGATGCTTGTATTGCTACTTTATTTTTTATTGGTTCTTCGGTTGTTGTTAAACCAATATTTTGAGTATAATTGAATTTTTAAATTATGTTTTCTATGTCAGGCCAAAGCGAAATATTTTAGCCACATTTAAATGCTTCTGCGGTCGTTATTTGCGTGGTTATTCTCTTTTTGTGCACCCGGCTTGACATTTTTGGTATCAGAGCTTAAACTGGTATAAGCTCGAATTCTTTTGATCACACTTGTTTTTTATTATTAATTATATTAATCTGTCTGAAAATGGATGAGTTTTGTAGTAAGAATATTTCTTTTTGTTTAGCAGGTGTTATGAAAGGGAAGAAGAATGCGTCGGCCATGTATTTTGGTAAATAAGCCTTTATTTTTGACTTGGAAAGGGTAAATTCAATTTTTTGTATGGAATTGACAAAATTATTAGTGTTGTCATCAGTAAGGTGTTCGACATTAATTTAGTCGATAGTTGTTGGGTTTAGTAGTAATATTTTTGTTTCTAATTCGATATCTTTTTCCCTGAGGGAGAAAAGATCTTTTTGAAGTTGGTTAACCTGTTTCTTTAATATATTAATTTTAGTTTGGAGATCTTTGGCGGTAACCTATTTTAGTATACTTTGTTGGGGTATTTATCAAATAATTTGCTGAGGCTAAAATGTTCTTTAGCAGGATTTCGTTTTGAGCTTTAGAACTGAAGGAGGATCAATTCTTATTAATCCAAACATTGAACAGAAGCTGTCGAGCTCTTTTCGAGTTGTTGTTCTAGCTCTTTTCGAGTTGTTGTTCTATCAGATTTATATTTTGCTTGCAGTTTGAGCTCAGAACATAATGATAAGCCTTCTTTTTTAATGAAAGCAAATAATTGATCAAAGGTCATGTCACTGAAAGGAATTTCTTCAGTGCCAATCTCACTTTTTAATTTTTGAATTATGCGTTCAGTAAAGAGGCGGGGTAGCCCCATAATAAACCGTTCTTCCAAAAAGACATATTACAGTCTTCCCTACGCAGAACATGAGTAAGTAAGACATCCTTTTACCAACGATAGTCAGTTAAGGATGGACATCGAAGATTTGTTAAAATTATTTTTGAGGAATTAAATTCTTCTTGTGGGTTGCCAATAAAATACATTGAAATTTTAGTTATGAGGAATTCGTAGGAATCATTTTGTTCGTTGATATTACCATCATTGTCTTCAATGTATTTTATTGGCACCCAAAAGTAGAATTTAATTCCTCAAAAATAATTTTAACAAATCTTCGATGTCCATCCTTAACTGACTATCGTTGGTACAAGGATGTCTTACTTACTCATGTTCTGCGCAAGGAAGACTGTAATATGTCTTTTTGGAAGAACGGTTCAATATGGGGCTACCCTGAACGCATTAAAAAGTGAGATTGGCACTGAAGAAATTCCTTTCAGTGACATGACCTTTGATCAATTATTTTCTTTCATTAAAAAAGAAGTCTTATCATTATGTTCTGAGCTCAAACTGCAAGAAAAATATAAATCTGATAGAACAACAACTCGAAAAGAGCTCGACAGCTTCTGTTAAATGTTCGGATTAATGAACATTGATCCTCCTTCAGTCCGAAGGAAAAATAAAGCAAAAACCTTTAAACCTACTTACCGACCTCATTCTCAAAATTACAGCAAATATAGAAAACCACTGACAAATAATAGTCACCAAAAATCAAACACTTTAAAATGTTGGAATTGTAACCAACCAGGACACACGTCCACTAACTGTAATAAAAAATCTAAGAAAAAACCTAAACAAAAAATCAATGCATTAATAGATGACATTCCTAGTGATTCTAGCACCTCCAACAAATATGAGAACAACTGTAAGGACTGGACATTTCCTGACTTAAATTAATAAGTATTGGGGTTTGAATTGACAGAATTTAAAAGTTTGTACGCGGATTAAAATAAACAACATACAAATTTGTGGACTGAATTGCGAAAGAATAGAAATCTGTTTACATTGAACTTAAAGAAAAGGAAACAGATTTGTACATATAACTGCGTGGAAATTCATACTACAGTGGAAAGCACAATTTTGTTCAAATTACATCAAAACAAGGAGTCGATAATCTGTTATGTTTCGAAAGATTATAACTATATTTATGTAAAACCAAAAATAGAAGAGACTGGAAACCGAACGGAAACTATTTTTTTTGATAAACAGATCTGAACACAGAACTGAAACTAATGTCCACGATAAACACCTCCGATCTATTCCTTCTCACACCATCCAGCTCACTACTGTTCATCACCTGCACTCAAGAAAACTAGTGAGCCTAGGGGCTCAGCAAGTAAATATGGAATAACAATTACAGGAAATACAAGAATATTAATAACTTTATCTGTATTGTAGCTCAAATCTGAACAAGACGTATACTGAATACGATAATCGGGAAAATCTGTAAACTGAGGAAAACTTGAAAACTTGAACAATATAAACTATTAATCTGGAAAGTCTGAAAGCATAACCGCACATGATTTAAAACATATACTTGTTTTTAAAAGGAAGAATCTTAAATTTTCTCAGAGTCGTGATTAAAAATCACCCGGTGCTCTGTTCTTATCATTTAATCGAAATATGGCTTATGATAGGATCAATTAGAATTGAAAATAGGCCTTGGAGTTCAGAAGGGGTGGGTTGAATGAACTCCTTGGATTTTTATTTTTCGAAACCCAAAAAAAATTATTTTACAAGCGCCTTGCTTAACTCTGATTTGTGTTACCAAATCTGAGGTATATCAATTCCAAATCTGATTTCTCGACTAACAAGAAAATGTGCGGAAATAAGTCGATTGATCAGTGAACAGAATAAGTAAATAAATGCGATAAATAGAAGTATAAGGATCAGAGATTTGTTTCTGGAAGTTCGGATATCAAATCCTACGTCTCCCCTTCTTCCTTTGCAGGAAGGTTCCACTAGAAGACTTTGATGTGTACAGACTCTGTAGACACCCAATCACCGAGCCTCGCTCAAAGTGAACTCCTAACAATCACCAACTACACGCATACGACACTGCAGAATTACAAACAACTTGATTTTTTGAACTGCTTAACACAACAAGTTCGTTACAGACTCAATCTAAATAATACGATGAATACAGTATTTTGAGTGCTGTATGTATCTGGAAGATAAAACAATTAAGAAAGTAGAATGTTCTTCGAGATATTAACAACTGGGACTTTGAATAATTTTACGCTTGAGTAATCCCAGAAATTGAGAGCTTGAGAGTGTAAGTTGAATTCAAATGAGAGTTTAACGTTTTGCGGAACTATTTTTTTTCTGTTTGAAGTCTTCGTCTATTTATACTCTCCAATCTCAACGGTCAGTAGATACGAATCTCTTCATCGAATGTTCATTAGAGCTCTGTACAGGGTAAACCGCGTTGTCATAGCTTGATTTTCTTGTTTACCACACCGAGTAACCAGCGTATCAATCATTCTGCGTAATGCGCAACTTACTCAAGATAGATTTGATATTGTTTCCTTAATTCACTTTTGAACGTTGTAAATCTTCTCAATTAAACTGATAATGTCTGAAGAAATTGAAGCTCTCATCTATTGTAGTACTGAAATCTAAGTACTGCTCTGTTTCTCTTTGTGAATATATACTCTCCTTACACGTAGAGTTATCACATCTGAGATATCTCCCTTGTACTGTTAACACTGTAACATCTGAAGATTTTCCTGCTCTACTGACTCTATCAAGTCTGAAAGTCTGAAGAACCCTGTGCAGTCTATTCTCATCTGATATGCATATACTCAAATCTTAAATATACTTACTGAACAAATATACCCGGATCTATCACTTTAGCCTCTGAATCAAATCTGAATACCCTCAAATCTGAATTCCTGACCCGTTAACTGAAATAATCCTGAATAATTGATTCCGATAGGCTTGATAACTGAAATCTGAATCTCTATAGTTCCGAATGATCAAATCTGAGTCTCTGAAGCAAAATATCCAACCCGATACCTGAAATCGGAGACAACTGTTTCCAAAGCTTTCGGATCTGAAAATTCTTACTGTTAACCATGATAACAAAGCTTTTGTTCGGTTTTCTTGCATAGAGCACCGCTTGTGAAAAGTGAAGTATTTGATAATGAAACATAAATGAATTGGTTCGGAAGCTTTTATATGAAATCTGAAATCTGAAATCTATCGTCGAACACGTTTTCTTTAAAAGTGCTAAAAATACTTAAAAGTGCTACTCCGTTTTAAAAGCAACTAAAGATGAAATTCGAACTATTTAAAAGAGGAAATAAATCGGCTTGCGTGAACCGGATGGACAGCTCTTGCAACCGTGCCTCAAATCTAAAAATCAACCATGTGAAGTTGATTTATGATATTATTTCAAATAGATCTCTCTACTCTTAAAACTTTATAATTGTGGATTAATGTTTCTGGGCGTTAGAATTCTACCCTCAAAGAAATTTTGTTCCTGAAATTTACTTACTTACACAGATCTGGATAGCTACTTTGCATATCAGCTTCGGCTTCCCAGGTTGCTTCCCTTTCTGAATGATTTGCCCACTGAACCTTAATTTTAGGGATACTTCTATTTCTTAACTTACGATGCTCTCTCGAAAGAATCTTCACTGGAGATTCTTCGTATGTCAAATCTGGTGCAAGCTGGATAGGTTCATGTCTCAATGCTTGCGAAGAATTCGAAATGTATTTCGTTGATACATGAAATACATTGTGAACTGCTGACAACTGAGGGGGTAAAGCTATTCGATAAGCTAAAGTCCCGATTCTTTCTAGAATCTCAAATGGTCCAATAAATCTAGGACTCATCTTGCCTTTTCGCCCAAATCTCATTACACCCTTCATAGGTGCTACTTTCATAAATAAATAATCTCCTACTTCGAAATTCAAATCTCGGCGATGGCTATCCGCATAGCTGTTTTGTCTACTCTGTGCCGTTTTCATTTGATTACGTATTCTTTTTATAGCTTCTGAAGTCTTTTCTATAATTTCAGGTCCTATCTCTGATCTTTCACCTACATCATCCTAATGTATCAGTGATCTAAATTTTCTTCCATACAATGCTTCGTAAGGAGCCATTTCTATTGAAGCTTGATAGCTATTATTGTACGTGAACTCAACTAAGGGCAATTTGGAATCCCAGCTTTCGGCAAAGTCTAGAGTACACGCACGAAGAAAATATTCTAATGTTTGAATCACTCTTTCTGATTGTCCATTAGTTTGTGAGTGGAAAGCTGTACTAAAGGTTAACTTAGTTCCCATGGCTTTATGTAAGCTCTTTCAAAAATTAGAAGTAAATCTGGGATCGCGATCTGATACTATAGAACTTAGAATACCATGGAGTTTCACTATTTCTTTCACATACAGCTCAGCATACTTATACCAATCATATGTCGTTTTTACTGGTAAGAAGTGAGCCGACTGTGAGGATTGAGAAATTCGAATTTAGAATTTTCAGATTTTGGAATTTCAAATTTTGGTGAAATCTGGTTCCCTGGCATTTTGAAGTAAAAACGCTGTCGTTCCGTGAAACTAGTTGTTGCGCATTTCAGATAGTTACTGTAGCGAGAGAGGTGATGCGTCGTCGTTTTGCTGTGGTAACGCATAGTGATATCTGTTGACAGCAAGTTCCTGTAGCGGATGCAAAACGCCATCCTTTATATTAGTGGAGTCGACGTCGTTTTGGTTTCACGCTATCGATCACTGTTGTGGGCATTTAGTTCATCAGATATGATGACGTAGGTTGCGCGACATCGTTTTGCCTCTGTATGGATCTGTTGTAGCGTAGTGCTTTGATCAGATTTTCTGATGTGTCCGGAGCGATGTCGTTTTGATTAGCACTTGTTGTGTTGCGTTGCGATTGCTGCCGTGAGCTTCGCACTGTTGAAGAATCTGTTATCAGTAATTGTACTGTTTGGTCGGTGGACATTTCTTCATCAGCTACGTATTGTTCCCGTTGCTATCGGCAGCTGCGGGTTATTTTAGGGGATTGGTCATTGTTTAGT